>JAPWLS010000723.1:0-24155 GCA_028551675.1 Tineola bisselliella
AATCAAGTGACATCATGAATAAATAAAGCGAGTTTATGTATGAAAGGGTATAAAGCTAAGTTCAAGTATAGTTAAAATATATTAAGCGATAAGTAGGTGTATGCGAAATACAGAAGTAACTATTTATTCTAGATCAAATTTACATACTTTTCTCCATTCTGAATAAAAGTCTGAAAATTTTAGGGGCGTCTGTGACAACCGTGTTTTCACATCAAATTTAATAATTAAATATTTTATTTAACATGGCTTACGGACCCCTATTTCATCGAGCTTTCAAGGGCAGGTTCTAATCTCTACAATACTTAGAACTGTTAACATATTAATTTAAAAATATTAGAGCAATTCATGGAAGAGAGCCACTTGATTTGATATACGAAGCGAAGTCGTTTGACAGGCAATAAATTTAAGTTAAAATTATTTGTAACCGTCGACTTTAGTTTTAAATCATTAGGCAAATTCATAGAAGGAGACCCAGCGATGCTAGTTGTGACCACTTGTGTTTGTGAAAAGAATATAAGGCTGCGTATACATTTAGCGAATTTAAACTTGGAATTTGTTTATATGAAACTTGGAAAATGGCAAAACATAATTCTATCTTCTCAATGTAGACTCGCATAAACGTTGAAGTTTAATTATATAATAATTATTATATTTAATTATGATAAATAATTATCTCTATTTCTATAATATTTAAAATGTCACATTTAATAGTGTGTTACTCTTTTAAACTATATTCGGAAGGGTTATATTATGGTCAAGTAATAAGAATTAATGCAAACAATTTTGTATTAAATTATATAATAATATTCTCTCCTATGTGAACACAGTCTAATGTTTATGATGGCATTGGGTTCGGGCAGACAAAAAGCTGCATTTGCGCGCGTGGGGAGATTTCGTGAAAGGACGAATAAGGATTCACTGGGACTCGGGCTCCGGTCTTTGAAAGGGAAACAACTTTCTCGCTCGTAATAATTAGTGTCGATAGTTATGCCAACTTGGGCCTCGGTCGCGGGAAGAGCAACAACGTCTAAATCGTAAATAATTCGCAAAAGTAATTAAAGTTCAAAGTTGATCAACTTCGGTTTTACGCGGTTGTAGTGTGCGTTTTGTATTAGAGTCAGTGCGTCAAAAACGGGAGTAAGTAATTAGGATAAGTGCGTTTATTGCTTGTGTATTCACCAAACCTCTCAATGTCAGCCTTAGGGTTTAGCGTAGGGATTTCAGGCTCCCCATGTTGTCATAGGTCTGCGTGCAACTACTCTCCACAATTCTTCAGGAGTTCTGTCTGCGTGTAACTACTTTCAACAATTCTTCAGTGGTTTTCACCACATATGTATTTATCATCTATGGATTCTTCAACGGCCATCAATATAATCAACAATTATATTTTATTTCTGCATCGAGGATCAGTTATTTTCTCCACAGCTTATTATGCTATTATCGTATCCGAATAAGGATACAATACATCTATTATTATTCTTCATACAAGGATTTTATTTACGGGATATAGGTCACGTCCGATTGAGGACACATCTTCACACATTCTATTATCTTCATACAGGTTGTTTCTTTTGTTCTCTCTTTTCTAGATCGGTAGGGCCCATAAACTGATCACTAGATCAACCGCTCGTTCCCCTTTTAGTTTAGAAGATTTTGCAATGGCTTCTGTTGGACCTTGTCGAAGGGTTTCGTCTCCTTCTTCTAAGACAAAGGTGGTGGGGCTGTAGGTTGGAAGGGAGGCCCCAGTTCGTCGACGATTTACTCAAAATGAGTAATCCATTTTATAGAAAGGCTGACATTAAATTGAGTTCCTTCTCGTATTCATTTCTAATCGTTTCGCGTAAAATTTGTGCGGTTCGTACTACTACTCGTATTCGTTATACATTAAATTCGCGTGGCCCATATGTTATTAATCGCGAGTGATAGTGTGTTCGAGATCATCCGCGGGACGGCGTGTACGAGGCGGCGGTACAGAGCTAAGTTGCATGTTCAATTACTTATTTGTATTATGAATTTTGATTTGTAAATTTTCTCTTTGTGCGTACATTTCCAGGTGATCGTTATAACTGTATTTTCTGTGTCTCTTTCTATGAATTCTTACTATAACATTTAATTCTATAAACTACACAACGTAGCGGTCCATGTTTAATTAGACAATCACAACGTAGAGGTTCTGCCACTCTAAACTAGACGATCACGATCATAAATCATTGGCCAATATTAGTTAAATAAGTACTATATTATTAAGGGGTGAATTTCCATATAGGCGGGAGGAAAATTCAAAGGGGTAGAGGGTTGCTAGGTAGGTACATGACCATCTTCACCTGTTCATTCGAGTTGAACACGGGGGGAGTGTCACAAATAATTTTGAAATAGTTTTTAAAACAAATTTCTTGTTGTTTGAGACGTAAATGGCGGCAGATGGTCCATAAACGTTAAAATGTTTAAACTTATCCTATGAAAGTGAGAGAAACAACCATGTCATCGTAACGTAGCAATTGAAACGATACTTAAATAAAAGAAGTAACATTGTACTTAGAGAGTTGAATACAGCTGGCGCCTTTCCTTACAACTTGAAATGTAGCACTTTGATAATGGAGCGACTAATTATTTTTATTTAAAAGATAACATAGAAAGAGATGTTCTTGTGCTACTCATCTTAATTACACGATTAAAGTTGTATTGCATTTTAGAGGTATTTTAAGGAAACATTATTTTGATTAAAGCATGATATTTTTTAACTAATATATAAGGTGTCATATTGGCTTAGTATCGCGTTTATTGGCTATTTTATTCGTTTATTCCCAAATAAGTTTTACAAAATGACTGCAAACTTTTTGATACGTCAAAATAAACGCAATAGCAAATCACAAAAAAACTTTTAAATTAATTTAACATATTATACGAATAACTTCAGACATTATATATTCTTTTATTAAATAAATTCACTTAAGAATCAAAAGTTATTGAAATCGTGTATCTATAAAGTTTATCAAAGAGCAGAACGGATTTAAGCGCTCTCGATCGATGCACTGAGCACTTCCGACTTAAGTTTCTGCTTCCGGAGATCCAACTTTAAGGCTCCTTCAAAGAATTCATCAAATTTCCGAACAACTCGACGGCATATCGTGCGAAGTTTAACAAAGTTTTGATAATTTCTAAAACATGTATAACAAATCATAAAAGTAGAAATTAACGATACAAATCGTATTCATGATGAATAATAATTGTTTTATGTTTATATTTCATGTTTCAATGTGATTAATTTTAATACTTGTTTATGGTGGTTTTATTTAATCTGTCTCATTTTGTTTATTTACTTCTTTTTTCTTTCTTACACTGATGACGATAGACGTTTCCGGAGAGACATGGAGCGACATGCGACTTTTTATCTTATTCTATTATATAATATATACTTTTATCTTTTTTTAGCTAGTGTACGTATTAGACAACGTACACTCGTCTAATCAAGGCTGCAGCGCCATAGCCATGAGGCCTGCTGTCTACGAAGATTTCACTATGGTAGCAGCTGCATTCAAACTTGGCTTTCTTATGAGCTAATTAAAGTTTATTAATCTTTAAGTTTAATATTTCACTTGTTAGTTTTAATATCAAATGAATCCAATTACTTTGTAAATTTAAGGTATTGAGTTAAACATACAAGAGAGGTCATGTGTAGATTGGTTTTGCTTAAACCAGATGGGAGAAGTGTCTTACGTAATGTCTTAAGTGCGTAAATAAAATAATTCTAATAATATCAATAATAGCAATCACTAATGACGGACCCAAACGCATTGCGACGTTCTAGTTGTCGTCTCTAGTAAATTTAACTCATTGACTTGAGGTTTCATATTCCCCTAACACAATAACGTTTATTAATACAAATATTTGAACTTTCATTCTAAATTGTTAATAATACAATTTAACAAGAAACACCCCAGTTATACGTACTTGCAAGAATTTAATATCGTTTTGAAATTGGCAAAATAATAATCTGGTACGTCAGTTGCAGGAAATGCAATCACGTCAGTTATGGGAGTTTGTAATTAAATATTTCATCGCGACGCGACACGACGAAGGCTTACGGTGATAAGTGTACGTGGATGTTTTGTTAGTTCATGAAGTGTGCCAGTAGAATATTGCCTGAGGAAAGGGGAAGAGTTTTGAAGGCTCTCAAGTAAAACGACAAGATGTTATGATATGCTGCATTATTATTTACATTGAACCCAAGTTTTAAACTGTTATTATGTTGTGTGTATTAGAGAGAGAGACTTGTGGAATAAAATACTTATTACTTTTTAACTATTTTTATCACGATACGATATAAATAACTTTTGATATAATACATATATAAATGCGAGATATTTAAAGATCTTAAATTAATTAAAGCATATTTGCAAATAACCTTAGATATAAGTATTCAATTTGAGTCATTACAATAAATGTTGAATTACTTAGTGTTTTAATAGTATAAACATAACAATATACATAGTTAAGTCTATTAAAGAAAATAAGTGAATACATTTAGTTAAATAATTTAATTTGCTTACGAGCTACGTGCTCACCCCACGTAGCACCTTTCTTTGAAGTCTAATAAACCTAAGAACGTACGGTGGGAAATTAGTTAGGATTGTGTCTCTAATATTAATTTTAATTACAGACAATTGTGCGTTTTGCCCCTTTCCCCTTTCCTTTGGTAATAGCTAAAATAACTAATATGTGTAATTCTGTGCAAATTAATTATTGTGAATGACGTCGCTTAATTACTTACTATCTTTCTAAGTGTGAATCGTTTCTGCCGCTTTGATGTAAATACAAATCGAACACAGAAATTTTATTTAATCAAAACTCGTTAACTATCGTAATATTTACACTATAGAAATGAAATAACTGAGAACTGCTCAACTTCCTTACACTTAGCCATTTTAGGCACAATAATATAAAAATGCTGTCGGACCAAATACCCACTCGCCTTCTTTTGTTTTTTTTTTTTTAAGTTTTAAATTATTGCTATTAATTGCCAAACTTGGCACTAATTGCCTTAATTCATGCATCTGATAAAATCAAAACACAAAATGTATGTATTTTGTGTCTAAAAAAAATACAACAAAGGATCTACTGTTGATCAAGAAATTATTCTATCACTCAAGTAAAACTTCAGTTGTACATAATAATAAAAAGATAACGTCTACTCGCATAAAGTCGCGACCGTGATGGTTGCGAAGCCATATAAAATTAGTAAAATAATGTTCACGTATAACCCCAAACAATGATAATGTCTATTTAGTAAAAATAATACTTTGTTAAGCCAAGCCTATCCTTTTAAGTATTCACTACTTAAAATCTGTATTTTTAATCAAATCTAATAGCATTCACAAAACGCGAAAGACAACGTTTATACATAATATATTTTCTAAAATGATAAACCGTTTTCTTTACTACATTTAAACATTTTATAAACTGTATGAAAGCATTTACATATACTGACGTGCATGTAGCTGTCAGTTTTATACATTACAAACGTCAGCGTACGCATTTAATACGCATTGACATTTAATCAATAAAATCTTATACGTATAATTCGATATGAATCACGAAACCACGGAATAATTTCAATAAAAGTGTATTAAATTCTACCAACAAAATTGTTGATAAGCTTCGAGCGGTAATATTCGTTTATTTTTAGTATAATTTAGATCGAAATTAGTTTAATGGCTGATAAATCGTATCATATACACGTAGACTATTCCATTCGGTAACATTTGACAAATGGAAATATAAATGGCATGTCAAACGTAACTATTTTCGTGTTCAGATGTCTATCAGAAAATTGCTCACTTTTTGTGTCGGGTGACGCCGAAACGACGCGTCGATGCAACGTTGTCGTGACTTAAAACTACTGTCGATACAAATATTGAGATTAAATAATAAATTTAAAATATTTTGATTAGTTATTGAATTAAAAAAAAATCTGACATTTACATAGAGTTTTTAAATAGGAAATATAAATATATTAAGAAGAAATATAAGAGAATAGAATAGAATATAACATTTGTTAATAACAATATACTAAGCAAGACGTCATGTGCCTGGAAGGCAGTTGTTATGCCACGAGATTCAGCGTTGAGGATCAATATTTACAAAAATAAAACTTAAAATATATATAAATATCGCTAATAAATAGGTTTTACTACATTTGAGTCTTTTTACGTATTATTTTTATTATTATTGTATCTATATATTATTTAATAATTAATTATAATTAATTTAGTTGTTATTTTCTTGGCTAATATATTTAACTCAATGTAAAAATAATTTTAAATAAAAAAAAATTAAAAAAGAATTTTTTAAACTTGTAAATGGCTAAATAAAACAGATAACACAAAACCCAATATAAACCATTACATTGCAAATAATTGAAAATAATTTATAGGTAAGTATTATTGAAACAAAATTTGACTTGGAGCCAATTTACATGAAATTATCACAAAATAACCGTTCAAACAAAACATTTAAAGCAAATATACAGTCATAAATCATATAGAAGTGAGTGTTCATGCAATTAACTGCGTAAAACAAAGTTATCAGTAGAGAGCCACATTAAATAGCAAAACGTTTATAATTTACAATGTACCACAATAAATAACGGACAGTAAGCTGATTAGCATAAAACCGAGCCAACATTTACCGAATTACCCTAAAATCTGTTAACAAATGGTGGCTTTGCATAATTGAATTGTGTCAAGCTGACTCCGGCATATGGACCCTTAAGAGTCACGCGCTAAAAACTCCCGGACGGCTTAATCTGGACATCACATTTTATGTTCTCGAATATTTTATTCAGACACGTCTTTTTGTGATATTAATTAATATTAACACTAATAACTCATTTATTTTTAATTATTTGGAAATATGCATTCCTTGTTAATACTTCAGACCAAACGTTTTAATTAAAATTATCAAATACTCATAAATTTGTTCTGAATGTATTTATATTTTAAAACCAATCAAAGTCAATTCATGTTAGTTATTATATAATTTATAGTTGTGGGTTTGCATCAGCAGTTAAGGAGAAATTGGCATATCTGAGATAGCATCCCGTTGACATTATTGAAATGGGAGGCTCATTCCAAGTGACGCTCGCCTAACACTTCATTAAAACAAACATTTCGTCTTCAGGAGATCGCCTGAGAAACTATCCCATGATCTTGTGGAATGTTAGCGTGTCATATTATCAAATACGCAGATCTTTCGCAGTCTGTCAAACGCTGAATTAAGCTCTAAGTCATGTTGCTAAGAGTTAGCTTTAATTGAAAATAGCGTAGTAGTTAGGACATTTCTTCGCGCGCAGGTTAAATGCGTTTGATTCCGTTTACGTTTGGAATAGCAGACGCAAGGGAGACTGCAATTAGATGGGTGCTATTGTTTCCAGAAGCACTTTCCGGTGCTGGCAATTCTACTTTCAATTCTCCAAAATAGCATTCTCTTCACTGCTGTACCATAACCGTTGTTCAGTAATGCAAAAGTTTAAACAATTTAATTTTTTTTCCAATTACACAAGGCTATTCAAGGCATACAGTAATAAGTTCTATAATTGTTTAAAAAATTTAAAAATTTTGATCAGTATTTCTTAAATATTAATATTATGAATATTTTAATATTAAGAAACCAAGTAACCACATTATTTACAATGCAGTAAAACACCAACAACGTGGCGTGCACAAAAGTTTTCAAACAGACACAGTATTCCTTGTTTTTGCCTGTAGTTTCAAGTAATTTGAACAAAAACAAACTCTAATGCTTTCTGTATTGATTGTAGACTGTTGAAAGTAGTTGCATTAGCGAAATACATTTCCTAGAAAACTTTAACATAAACCTTTTTTAAATAACAGTTGAAATTAAAATTATTTATTTACCAAACATAACTTAAACTTTATCTACCTCGAGGGACAAACCTATGAATCTATGTTTGTATCTATGTTATTAGCTATACCCACTTCTCTCATTTCGTTTTTAGTGGCAAGAACATCAACAGCACAAAACTTTTAAAAGTTGATGTTGTTTTTAGAACTTCAAAATTTATACAATAAAAATTACCATTATTTATTAAAGGTATACAACTAAATAACCTCTTAATAGTAACGACCTAAGTAGAATGTCTCAATTCGAGTGAAATTTGGAATGCAGCGGCCGTCGTCGGCACGGTCATGCGGCTCTCGTTACAAACTCATTTCGCAAAACTCCTAGACCGCGTGCGTTATGCAAAAACCGCAGAACCTATTTACATAATGGTGAATCAGACGTCTGAAACGACAACATGGCGTGACGGCTCAAAATATAAACAATTCTATTAACTCGCATGCCTTCACTCTCTTTGTGTTTACTTTGTTAAACAAATGAAATTTCATTTTGATCCAATTATCTTAATGCTGATACTTCATCCCCTTTTATACTTAATTTAATTTAATTGTTGAAAAATTAAATAGTAAGAGTTTTGTATTACTTTGAACGAAACCTAACGATGATTCAACTAAGTTTATCTCAATATTTTAAATTTTGCTAGAAATATTTTTAAAACTATACTTTGTTTTTGGTATAAAATGTCTTCTTTGTAATTAAAATACTAGTGAAAAGTAGTTTGAGAAAGTTTGTCTGCATAAAACTACCGTGCAATTACAATGACCATAAACAATAATTGAATATGGACAGGCATAGACATACACTTTTTTTTAATTTCACAATAAATGTAAGTCTAATATTCATTAGCATATGCTATATATACTAACTGATATTAACAAAATTATGAATAATAACAAACAAAACTAGGCATATACTTAGGGGAAGTCTATAGTTATACTTTATTATTTATTTAAATACCCAACTATCAAATTGTTTTAGTACATTTTTTCCTCATTTTTTTAAGTTAGAATATTCATAAAATTGTACATATATAACTCTTACCCAATAATTACTTAATTAAACAAAATTATATGAAAACTTCCCCTATATAACCACTAAACATACATTCCTAGAAAGTCAGAACGTTGGCGAACAGATTTTTAAGTGCCTAGTGTTTTGTTCGTATATCGATTATTGTTATAAAATAATTTCTCTAGAAATTAGACCTTTAAAATAATTTGTTAGAATTTCCATTAAATAATAAGGGTGCATTTACATCGGTCATTATGAACCATATACGGGTGTGGGATATTTCTAAAACATATGCTATAAAACTCGCATGCAGGGAATTGCATTGGTAGATAAGGAGCGATAACGAACTGTACAAAAACATTTGCTAATTTCATTTTAAATAATTTTAGCGTAATCTCTAGCAACAAACCATGAAATAAAAATTTAGAAGTCAAATCGAATAAATAATTTTGAACGTTATCTCTCTTACTACAAATTGAAACACGCGAAGGAGCACAGTTCATAGAAATACAACCACAAAAGTCCTGCTTATCTTTGTAATTGTTAATGCTTGCAAAAAATGACCTGGTGCCTTGTTATTTCTAATTACTATGAAGTCCCAGCACTAATTCTATACTGGAGCCAATTCCCTTAGCTGTTAATGGTCGTTGCGTTTTTCTTTATCACACGCTATGACTGAAAATTAAATTGTGGTGATATTTTTTACATTTCAAACAATTATACGAATGAAATTATTTGACAATTTAATTAAGATTTCCATTAGGTTTATTTCCCCCACACGTTTTCATATTAATAAAAATTGTGGGTGAGGAACTAAACTTAGATCAATAAATTACATAACATTAATATATGATGATATCTAAATCGTAGGTAAAGTTAAATATATTTTTAGTAACGCTAATTTAATATTTAAGAAATAATATTATTGTTTTAAAAGTAGAAAATTGTGTTTGTAAAAAAAACTTGAAAGCGCCATCTATATGTAGATACCAGAACTAATACAGCGAACACATTCGAAAATTCAAAATATTTCGTGCGCCATCTAGTGCTAAATTAATGAACTACTGCGAGGTAGTAAAGCTTTCTAGTTCCAAGTATTATAGAGGGCGCTTTGTTAATGTCATTTTAGTGTGTTGTGTTTTAATCGATTTTCCTATATTACGAGCATGTTAATACTTAGTTCACAGTGTTCTTAGAAAATTATATTAATGCACTTTGAAATGCGTTGAAGGAAAACATGGGGCTATCATTTCCTTTTCCTTTTCTTACCAAACTGTAGCTTATCACAAGTTTAGTAAAGCAATAATAACAATAAAAATATGATAATATGCATTTTTTCTATTATTTATTAGTTCAAAATGTAATTACGTAATGCAAGCCTTGATAAGGCATTTTTGAAAGTAAATATTTCTACAAATATAATATGCCGTATAAAAACCTCCCTAATGATGATTAAGCATTTTATAAACAAGTAGGTGTACCTAATTCATAAAAGCAATTTTCTAACAACCCCTAAAAATCAGCCGTTTCTATAAGCCCAAGTAATTGTGCATACACTCTTCAAAATAAAACCTCCCTTATACAGGAAATAATCAACTTTTGAATTATACATTTTGAAAACTATACTAGTTATTTGGTTGATATGACACGACTCTTAAATTTATGTAGTCATACTATTTTTTGTGTTACAATGTTACAATTACAAATGAGTCTTGATATTAAAGTCAGTCAGTTGTCTTGGGAATGGATGTTTGTAGCCAAGCAAGAATCGAGCAGTCGTTTATCTAATTTGTACTTATCTTAACAAAAAATAATCCAACGAAGTGGACAATCGAATGAATCTTGAAAATGTATTAACGCACATACTGTAGAAGGTGGATAAATACACTAACAATTTATCGAATATATCTTTAACAATATGCGATATCTGGAACGTTTTCGAATGAGTGGTAAACCCATATACAAACAATGATTTTATGATACACTATTAACATAACATAAGAAAATATAATTAATATGGTTAGATATATTTGTAAATACATACAGAAATAAGAACTAATAATCGACTTAGTATAGTAGAATAGAAAAAAAAATAACGTTGAATATACAAATAGAACGAATGAATTTGGTTTGTTGGCGTGTAGAATTAGCAATAGTATGTTGTATCCGATCAAAGGTAATTGGCAAGGAAGAGACAGCTACAAACAGTCAATTAACCTAAGACGTAGTTGCTTTTAGAGATTAGTCAAGGACAAGCTAATTAGCTATTTTCGTACGACGAAATGTTAGCAGGTACTATGTTATTAATTAGTTTTGGTTGGACGATCACAACCAAATTCAAAGATTATAGTTTATTTTGAAGTCGTCAATTTTTACCTTTATTCGCGAAAATATGTTAAGAATGCTATGTAGTCGGTCTTTGGTTATATAAGTTAAAATAAATTCAATAGATAACAGAGTATGTTATGAATGCAAAACCACTAAAGTGATTATACAGTTATAATATATCAACTGAAACTATATTAAATTTGTTGAAACAAGGTTTAAAGCATATTAGAAGTTTACCAAAAAACTAAAACGCACCTTCTTCAGGTTTCTAGCCGAGGAGAATCACACATCTCATCTACACCAAAGTGTTCAGCAAAATGAAATGGTCGTCAATTTTCCGTGCTATGATATTGGATTGCCAACAATAACTAGATAACAAACCGTACGCGAATCGAAGTCTTACTCACGAATCAACACGCTTGAATTCTTTTCAAATCTCACTCTAGACAAAGTTCTATATTATTATTGTTTGAATATTAGAATAACTAAAATAATTACTGATAACATCAAAGAAATACGGAAAATTAAGTTTGTTTACTTCATACCATTTTATATTTTTATTAAGTTTCAAATACTGCTAATGGTAATTTATTAAGACAGCAATAAAATAAATGAAATTGTGCTTATGAATAGATCCCAAAGGATGAGGAACTTAATTCAGTTTGTTTTTTTTACGTGTTAACTTTATATATTTCCTTTACTTTTTTGTAGTCCCTTATATTATATGGTAATTGTTCACTTTTAAGGTGCGACATTGTTTTTAATGATAATAATGTTGATCGAATAACGGTATTAACGGAATTATTGATTACTCATATTAATACGTTCTAAAAGCTTAGTAATAGGTATAATTAATAAGTTTTACTTGATAGGTAAGATATACAGTTAATTGCTTTGAATAACTAATAAACTAGACGTATTATTAAACACTGAAGATATGAGCTCTAAGTTGACACTGATTAATATTATACAATATTAAGAAGAAGAAAAAAATACTATTATTTTCAACAACCTACTCTTTTCGTAAATCTAGAGTAACATAGTTTAATTAGTGTGTCTGACAATACATTCATGTTCTTTAAAAAAAAACTATGTAAAAATTCTTGTAAAACTACGCATCTACATATTTTCGTAGTGAAAATTTTCTACGTTTTATTTTTATATTATTTTCTAAGCATAAATAAATGCAATTTGATTCTCGCCCACACACGGAAGGATTGTTTGAAAGGGCATTACTTAATTAATATTGACTATTCATTATCTTGATAGTCTAACATCTCCGAATTTACATCTTCAGATATGAAGGGCTAAACCAAAGCGGACGTCTTCGAAGGGTGTAATCCCTACGGGCACTTAGGGTTACTGCTATTAATTTGTCTTCGTAACTTATCTCAAGGTAAATGTCGTCCACTTCTTTAGGATTATTCTCTTCATCCAATAGTAATTTTTCTCAATTAACTATGACTTATTTCAGGTAGGTTTTCACATTTATCTGTGAATCATTAATCATTGGCTTCATTAATTTATCATCGTATCTTGGTCAGTTTGTTTTTCAGATATTCAGTCGTTACGAGATATTAAATATTTTTCCTATAATTCCAGCATGTGACTCACGGGTGTCATCAATCACATCTTTCAGTTGTAACCGGTGGCAGTACATTTACCTCCTTAATTAAAGCCCTCAACAGATGGCACCACCGCGCTGTCGAGCACCACGTCATAGATTTCAATTAATTCCTGTCAGAACGTTGGTTGACAGCAATTTCATAGCCGCTATAGATGTACTTCCATCCGAACCCTTCTAAAGGGTAAATTTTATTGAATGTTCTATGATAAATTGGAAATTCCTTTCCGTCACGACAAGGTTGTTCTATTTACAAATAACTATCATCTATTAGTTAGAAGTTATTTCTTCCTTAGTTTTTGTCTACCAGGAAGCGATGATCTATTATGTATGTCCCTTATATGATTTTTTTCTTTTAAAATTACGCTAATAATAATAGTTGAAATATCTGATTCAGGCTCATGCACACTCGAGAAACGCCACTAATCATAGTGTCAGCCACAAAGCCTCCGTCATATTGACTCTCAGATCACGTCCTTGCAATCTGCATACCTCAACATCGCTTTTCCCCCTTTAAAAATACTCCGCGAATTTTCATAAGAATATGCAAGCTTTCCCAATATCAGTAAATATTCACTTGTTTTCGATGAAATTTAAATTGTTAATGATTTAATTAAGTTAATAAATAGTACACGAGGACATTGGAACTTAAAAAATATCCGATTATTTAAAAATCCAAATCCATTACTTTCTAATATAATAATTTAAAATTTCAGGATTTTTTTCAGGAGTCGCCGTTAAGCGTAGATAGATTGCATGTAAATAAATCACCTTATTTTCAATTTGACAGAATGAGAGATGAAATTAATTAATTAATAAGGTTAATTGCTTTTTGTGGTTTCATAATAAATGATTTTACACCTACAAAAGACAAATTTAATGACATATTGAAATTTTCCATTAGCAACTAATTCGTAAATCTCATTTGATTTGAGCGCAATGAACAGAAATTACAAATATTATCCAATGAATGACAGTTTTATGTAACATTTGATAATTCTGGTTAATTAATTAATTATGTTATTGCGTTGCTTATTTAAATGCAAAATGTTTAGTTTTATCTGAATAATGTTTGTAATTCGAAGCAAATAGTAGGAACTGCAATGCATCATTTATTAAATGTCAAAAATATCAAATGAAGAATCATTATCCCCAAGTGTTTCAAACTGATAAATCGTACTCCAAAATAGGTATAATGGTTGTTTAAAATTTATTATTTTAGCATAAAATTCTGAAGTTACATAAACTAGAAAAGATGTCAGCACCATGTTGTATGGTTATGTTATTAGGCCAGGAGACTAATGGGATTTATTCGGTTGCTTGTGCTCTTTGTGATATATGTATTTGTGTTTAAATTAAGTTAATTTATTTCGAGTTATTTTATTTACCGACTTTTTAATTTAGAATGTTAAACTATAGTCCTTTGATAGTATTAACCTATGTCGTCTTATATGAAAAGATAATAACAAAGTTTGACAAGACTTAAATTAATTTCAAGACGTCAACTAAAGCCTTACATGGCGTCAGAACATTTGACGTGGTGTGCGTCAGTAAATTTAATAAAGACCTGAACCCCATATCGCTCAACCAAGATTGATGGACATGCTCATTTTTGCATCGGGAAGAGACAACCATATGCTTACAATATTTTTATTCACTAATTCAAACCTATTTCTTGAGTAAAAAATAATATACATCAATTTTGTTATTACTGTTGAAATATTCTTAACATTAAAATCTCTTCAAAATAATCAAAATTATTTGTTTCAGAATGAAAAAGGATTTTTAGCCTATTGAGATTTAATAAATATAATATTAGTAAATAAATAAAATTAGGTAGGTATTTATTTTGTTTAGTGGACTACTTGTTTATTAATATGGTTCCAGCCCAATATTGTTTCGCGAAAATTGTTAGAAAATATTAAAACAAATTAGCACTAAAATAAAAAGTATAATCAAAATCCCATTAAAAGTAGAATACAAATTCAAATTAAAAAAAAAATACTCACAAAAGTAGATTAGTATAATTCGATATTAATTGTGAGAACAAAAGCCAAGGAAAACTTCACAAATAATCAGACTCAAATCATATTTTAATGAGCACTTCTATTCATTAGTCTCACTTCCATACGAACGCAATTCAATGTCTAAAAGTTCAGAACAAAGCCAACATAAGTAGTTGTAAGAAAATTAGATATTTCATTATTTCAAATAGTATGTTCTAACACTAATTTAAAAGCATAGATTGGTCTGACAGCCTCGCTGTGACACGATGGTTGTAAATTTCGTAAACATCGGATTAAAAGCAGTTAAAATAAAGACGATAGTAAGCAGCATAAACTCATTTAAATTAGCTAAATAATACATGCAAATAAACTACTACTATCAATCATTTTTATTAATAACATATCTTGAAAAACATGTTGAAGACCAATGAAAGTTATTACATGTATTTTTAGCTCGTAATAGATTTTAGTGCTCGTGTGTTTTATAATAATAAATACAAGATATTATAATAAATTTTAATTAAAAATAACGAATTAACAATGTTATGGTGTAATAAAATGTAATCGGATGATGAAAATAAGGGAAACTGTTCCGCTTCACTTAGTTGTAATGGGTAAACCGAATTAAGTGTGCGTTAGCTATGGAAGAAGATAAGGACGTTTTCTCGGACCCCCTATCTTAAGCCTTTATTAAATCAATGTGTTATAAACATTAAGTTTATTTTGCTACAGAAGACGTATGAAGAGTAGTGGGTACAACAAAACGTTAAGAAGGCTTAAGCTAGTGCAAGATTTGTAAATTATCTATAGGTAAAGATAATAATTTAGGAGAACTATCGGTAAATTTACGAGTGATTTGTTCCAGTCTTCTCAAATGTAATGTTGTGTTTCCTTCTTAGTGATTTAGCTAATACTTCTCAAACCAAATAGTTGTGTCAGCTCTAACTTAACATTAAAATAAAGTATGACACGCCTTAACATATGTTAAAACTATGTAGATTTCCTGTGGTCATCTTAAGAATGCGAAGAACACTATATTTAGGACATTGCCTCGAGCATAACTTCACACGACAAACCACAAACGACTACAGCACCTACATTCACTGAAAGGGAACCCAACAACGCCACCTGGCTTCAGTGAAAAGCCGCTCCTTTCAAGGCTTTTCAACCACTCACACGCCTCACTAGACTCTACTACACGTGTTTGTTTATACGTTTCACACGTTCGGTTGAAATGTGTCATTCGAGAAAGTGGGTCCACAATATACGGCTTTCTTTTGTTGAATGTTGTTATTAGTGCAAATGTGTCGATAAATATGTGATTGGTATACAGGTGCTACAATCTTATCTACTGAAACAGATATCGTATGAATAGATTATACATGTATTGTTTACGTTTTCAATAAACGAGTAACAATTGACTTGATTGTTTTGTAGGTCTCTTTAGGTTCTGAAATAGGTCATGATATATTAAATACTTTATTAGCCCTAATTAATCTATTTTATAATAAAATAATATATATTTTTAAAATGTAAACTAAACATTTAATATTATTGGTTTCAACCTTTAACTACTGAGGTGGGGACCTCTCAGAAAATTGAGAAAATAACATTTTTGAATTACTCTAATTAGTTAATTTGTTTTAAAAATAATTTCATTTATTCTTGCTGATTTATGATCTCATGTGATTTTTTCAAAAAAATGCTAAGTGTTTTGAAAACTTTGAAATAATAGGTAGTTAATTATATACAAGTAAATTATAAAAAAATATTTTATTTAAATACATCCACTGAAGCTAAATATTAAACACTAAACCCTAAAAACCCTAAAGATTTTTAAATGCAAGCACATATACAACCTATATATGGGCTCTGAGGCCCCCTCGTCAGTGTTTACGTGAAATTAAATCCACCTCAATAGCTAAAGGTTAACACTAAAAATATGTATTAGATATATTGGTCAGTCTCATTTAACGAACTGTGTGTTGACCGGAAAATTCAATAACATTTTGAAGTAGCGGCTTAATACACGCCTCTCAAAGCGATGTGCGAACTAAACTCAATTACACTCGCAACTGTTCCGCAAAACACTTTTATAACAGACTTTTGTTTCTATTTAAATAAGTTTGTTTTTAATAGTGAAATAATAGGAAAGCAAAATAGAAACAACAAGTTTTATATTATTTCCGATTGAAATTCAAGTGAAAGAATAACTTGAGTTAGTTCTAGCATAAAGTTATTGACTATAATTAAACTTTTAAAAGCAATCAATTTATCTTATTTTCTAGTTTAGTTTATACTATTGAGTTTAAAATATTATACTAGAGCAATAGTACGTAAGCCATGTGGGACACATTTTATACCTATCAAGTATTTTAAAATAAGTAAAGAAATAAAATAATCAGGGTTTAAATGAAAAACGATTTACTTGCAATATTCACAAATATGTCATAGGCCCTTGGATTAATATTTACTTTATGGTTGATCGTCGTTAAGGGCTACTTACGAATATTAAGTTTGTAGATTTTCCCATGCCTTCAGAGAGCCGCAACAAGAACTTTATTATTTTAAGAAGAGCCAGATATTATAGCACATCGTCGTTAAGGGCTAGGGCAATCCATAAGCGATACCAAGTGCAGCCGCAGAAGGAAATTGAACAATTTTTATATTTATTTTTGGCATTTTCTTTTTATATAGAAAAAAAAAACAGAGCGAGATACAAAATCATTATACCACATCGCGGTTGTACGAATACAAGCGTGATCGTGAGTAAGGGTGCAAAGGACCCTTTCTCAGCCCTCCACCGTCGCCTAGACCACTAATTACTACCGCACATCCAACCACTCTTGATAATATACTTTTAAAAATATCTACCAAATTTTACTCCTTACTACATTGATAATACGATTCAGAATTGTTTGCTGATTGACGAAATCACGTGGTGACGCGAAGACCACATTTTTCATACAGATCACGGAACGCTCCTTTAGACCGCTATTGATTAAGAGGCTTATGGAGAAAATTAACGTATTTTATTATCTTAATTTATTAAGATTCTTGCTGAACTCGATTATGAAAGTTTATCAGAAAGTAAATTACGATTTAAGTAACTCATTTTATGTATAAATATAAATACATATAGGTATATACAATGCCCTAAATGTATAAATGTGTATTATGTATACCTGACACCAAACTCGAACTAAAAAAGAAGACAATGACAACACAAACCTATTACAAAACACCCAGACCCGAAACAAATATCTACTATTTAATATAATATTATATATTTATAATAGATTGATTATTTTTTTTATTAATATATATTTGTTTCGGTAGGGATTCGAAAATAAGGTCTCTGCATTACAGAGGCCGCCAAAGTATTGTCCCCAATGACGTTTAGGCTAAACAAATTTATCATGTTTTCATTTATGCAAATTATCATTCAGTTTATTTTTTTCACACAAAAATAAATATGTTTATTCGATGTTGGTTTAAATCCTGCTTTAAACTGAAAATTCTCATAGTTGTAAGTTTGTAAGCTCCTCATTCCCGGAGGTACCGAGTCTTGCAATTGGCTTTCATATTACATTTCCACGCGGCATGACTCGCTTTCCCGCAATTGTGTTAAGAAAATACACACTTCTTATGCTTAGAAAATTTTAAAAAATTTACCACAAAAATTAATAAAATTAAAATGTATATCCATTTACATTTTAAAATAATTACAATTATAATTATTATCCAGTGTAAATATAAAAGTTATAAAATATAATTTATTAAGTCTTTCTTACGCACAATTCTTTGCGAGATAAAATAATATTGCACGGCACATAAATAAATTCCCTAGCCACGCATTCAAGATAAACAGACCAAAACCTCTTTTCAAGGAAAAAATAGCTGTCAATCCACCTCGCTAACTGGCACACGAGCGTGCCCTTACCTATTCGCCTGTTTTTTTTCACACTTCACACACCTCTCTCGTATCAGGCACTGAACTACGTCGGGTGTAAATTGAAACACTTGCAAATTCCCTCCATGCATTATTCATGGAGGTACTATTCCCTCTCCGTATGCGCAAGGACTGAACTTGTTTCTCTCGAATTCGGTCTCAGAAATATTCTTCCAGGCGTATGCATGAATGCGTATTACCATGTTTTTATTATACGTTTGCATGTATTTCCCGGCAACAATGTTATTAGGAAATTTTGCCGACTCGTTCCTTACTTTCATACGTATATTCGATTGCGGTAATGGTAGCTGTATAAATGTCAATTTAGTACAAAGAAAAAAGACAACGATTGTTCATATAAATGTATTTAAATAAACCATTTTCATATATCTTTTAAACAGCGAACAAACGTGAGTTGAATAAGTTGATATAATTTCACCTCTACAAACGTGCAAATCACACCAAATTCTGACAACTTTGTGGCACATAAGTAAAGTGGGTCACCCATTATACGCGTAACAAATGGAAAGCCGCAGTGTTAATCCTTCCACTAAGAATATCTGAGCAATAATGACTCGAATCGGATACCCTCAACCAACGTTATTCTTACCCTAATAAATTTAACTAGAGACGCACATTGTCTGACAAATTACTAGTAGTTTCACTATTTAGGTACACGATGTAAAACATAAAGAGGCAAAATAAATGTGACTCACGTTTGAATTATTTTATTATAAATTTGTACGTTATAATGAATCAAAGGAAAAAGGCTACTGACAGTCAAAGTAATAAATAAAAATACCCTAAAACCTACGGGAACAAAATGTAAATTTACAAAACACATTTTCCTTAGAGAGTCAAACGTAATTTCTTTCTCACCAAGGCGTTTCCTGAAATAAATTACAAGTGTAAAATTTACAACAACAAAAACGGAGCAACAAAAGGCTCGCGGCTCGCAACTTCCGGACGACCCTTCCAGCCAAACTTAGCAGCCTGATTACGGATTTCCGAAAAAGAGAAAAATAAAAGAGAAAATAATAAACAACAATATTAAAGAACCTTTCGAGACTTCGCAAATATCTGACGCGTTCTTAAACAATGAGATTATGAAGGCAGGCTGCTTTCACAATTTTTTCACTTGTACATTTTCAATCGATGATTTACGATTCAACAAGATATTTATATGTAAATCGACGTAATCGAATAACTCAGGACGAGGTTTGTAATGCTGGACATACAAATGGAACCGTGGGTCACGTGGGGTATCACCACAGCCACAACTACAAACGTGGGGAAGAAGCATGGATACGGAAGGTTTACTTGAAAGTTTAAACGGACCTCTCTTTTCTTCAGGTCTCGGAGGTCTAACCTTTTTCCACAGAAACGGCTGTTTGTGTATCAGTCCATGATGCGTGTCTAAATGGCGAGGGTCCTTAGTTTCGGCGGCCGGGTAAGTTAATTCATACATTTCAGGCAAGGACAAGTACCAATAATCCGCCCCGTCACCAATTACGGGAAATAGTCGCTTGTTCGAGAACAGTGGTCGATGTTTCTGAACAAATTCGTTGTATTTTCGTTTAAGACGCTTCATATATTCCATGTAACGTATAGATTGGAGTAATTTCTCAAATTCACTTAGTTCATTTGTTGTGAGATCGGAGTAAACGCCTCTGTTAACAAATGTACGCATCAAATGATGGAGTTTGAATATAACAAATGCGAGCCATTGTCGCGCTTCTTCCTCTAGTATACGGAGATCGTCTATTCTGCTTTGTAAGCGGAAATCTTTAGCTTCAGCAATTTTCTCTTCGCCTTTCGCGCTAACTCTCGCTAACCATTCACGATACAAACGATAGAAGAAAATCTTGCGTCTTGAATCGTATCCCCGCCAGAGCGCCTGCGAAGCAACATTTTAATAGCAACACTATTATAAATATATTACATATGTAGGTACATTATAGTACTTTTCATGCAATACCTGAATTTTGGTAGCAGCGGCGGCATAATATTTTCGATGTTTCTCTCTGACGGCTTGCTTCAATCTCTCTCTATAAATTTTTCGAGCTCTATGTTGTCTAAATGCGCATTGGATTGTTATTGCATTTTGTGCTAACCATTCAAAATGTTTTCTTATTAAATAACCTCTGGTCATTCGTTGTAGCACAACAACGGCACGATGTCGTTCGAGTCGTCTATTTTCAGCAATATCAGACCGCTCTTGGAGTTCATTATAGAACTGTTTTGCTGTTGGTATATAGTAATGCACTGTAGCCATTATTTATTATATTGTATTTGACTTTATTTACAAATCCTATTTCTGTTGTGACATACGTCTTTTTAATAATAATTGTTGTAATTTATTTTTGTATTTAAAAGCGAGAGTATTAACTGTACAGCAGTACATTATTTCCTTAAAGCTAAAAACAAATAAGATGTTTTGATGTTGTTTACGATTTACGAGATATTATAAATAAATAATAAAAAAAACAAATAAGATGTTTACTCGAAACAAAAATGCATCTAATAATTATTGATTTAAATGTATTACAGAAAATGACAGAAATAAAGTTCGTTACGCAATGAGGTTTGGCCCAGTGGACCAATATTAGAAATATACAATCTTTTTATTCAGTTACTTTAAAATATCTAAGTAGTTTCATCTGTAATATTCTACGAACAAAAGTATTTATTTTTTATATCATCATTCTGTACGTGTTTACGATGGTATTTCAAACTTAATAGATATTGGACTAAATTATTTTCAATTTTTCACAATTAATAATATACAATAAACAACAACAAAAAAAAACAAGCTAAATTAATACAAATTAATGGAATAAACAGTTTTGTATATATTATTATAATATTTATTTAAAATTATTTGACATCTGATTTAAGCTTTTCGTTATCTTTTCCCTAGAGTAGGATGGCATCGAAGCTAGGAAATCCCAGGTGACGTCGTATGAGGCTTCATGTATTATTCAACAACAAAATTGGGAAGGGCATATATATTTTGTTTATTTATTAAAAAAACACACGAGCAATTTATTTAGTAATTTCCTGTACCATTTTATTTTGCTCTCAACAGTTGTTGTGAAAATATTATTCATTCGGCTGGAATTAATTTAAAAATGAAAATATAACACTAAGTGGATAGAGTACAACACAAGTACCAATTATTATGAACATATTAATTATATTCGTAGGAGTACTAATGAGAATAATGCGTTGTAGTTAGTTGCTTAAAAGCAAAATTAATGTTATACAAATAAAAGGCAATGTGTGTGACTTAGTTGTATTAATTGCATTGACAAATAATTATGTTTACCCTTATCTAGTATATCATTGTAACATGCTGTCAGGAAATATATTTATTTCTAATTACTTTTTTCATATTTCTTATATACCTATATAATCGTTTATTTTAAAGACTTTATACGACGTCCATTTACATTCGATTAAAAATAATAAAAACTAATGTAATACAATAGTATGTAATGAATGAATATAATGTAATAAATGTAATAGTAAATTAGTTAAATCATGTTCGCGAACAATTTAGAACATCATACATAAAACATATATGTATAACTATATTGAAATGAGCAACATTGTAAGTTACCTCATTATTTAAATGAAAAATATCCTTCTCATTAATTATTATAAAGCAGATATAAAACCCCGGAAGCGAGGTTAAAAATGCGTAAAAAGGTATACCTTCAAAGTATGAAAGTTTATATTACGACAAAAAAAATCCATAAAAAGTAAATGAAGTTTCAGCTTCCTTTATTTTTAAGTCGTTAACAGGTCTTTTAATATGAAGGCTCCGGGGTAAAATTAACCGTAAATAATTAATTATGAACCGCAACAAGGTAAATAATTCAAAAATGAAAATAACACCGATTATGTATACTTAAATATTTCATATTGAAACGGATATTACAAATTTATTTTTGTTTTTATATAAAAAACAATTTATAAGAACAGTTTTTTTATATCCATGTACTAAGTTTAGCTTAGTACCTTGTATCATAGACCTTGAGAAACCAAAATTTATATTACAAAATTAAATTGATACCGGCCAATATTCTTGGTAATTTCGAACATCACGTCAATAATAAACAATAAAACATAGATTATCAATTACGACCATAATACCTACCATGGATAAACATTCAAGTTCTAAAAAATATTTTAAATAAAATTATCTAACTCAAAAATGTACCTAATCTGAAATCCTGAAATAGGTTTTTCAAATTGGTTTCATGTTTTATCTCATTTAAATACTTGTCAATGTGTTAGCATTCTTAAATATGGTTTTAATGCCCGTGTGCATTTTTTCCTTGTTGTTTGTTCAGAGTTGCTAAGGGCTTGCTCAGATGTGTCTAGACTCATTTATGAAATTTTAATGACGGTCAGTACGCAATTCTTTGCCTCTGATGTTTTTAACTATTAAACATATACATTAGAAATATTTCTATTTCTATTATTCTTACACACTACACTGTTAATTATTTTTTCTTTATTCATCTTCTTCACAAACAGCCTTTATTAAGAATTGTATAATTAAATAAAAATGTAATTATGCAAATAATAATATGGTGATAACCAACATGAGAATTGGGCACTGGTAGGTAGTAACGTTTTAGGAGCTTGGAAAAACTCGTTAAAACGAAGCATAGAGCACATTCATTTTGTTGAGCCAGCATAGCGAAGGCGACTCCTGCGTGCCAGATCCGAAGAAGATAATAAAGATCAAAGTTAAATAATAATACAACAACTAAAACAGGACAAAAGTAAAATAAAAACCTTTAAAACACCTCACTGCACACTGCAGTTGCATATCTCTTAACGTCAGTGTGAAGTGATACATAACTACTTTGCATTTCCTGTTAGTAGCGCATTCTCGTCGGGCGTCGGTAACTATGATCTTTACGACTTTCTCAACAAGAACTCCCCATTAAAACTCTATTAGTAAGGGTGCTATTTTATGTCACGTTTAAAACAACTATAAGTGAATTCAACCTATTAAAAATCTATTTAGTTCAGCATTATAATGCTTTTAGTGGGTACAATTTACTTTTAAAACTATTATTTTTTATATGGATAGTAATTAGTTTTTAATTTCCTATGGCATGTTGATACGGGCGTTGGCCGACTAGTTTGACAGAATATGCTTCTCTCGCTATTAAAATGACATAACGATGTCCGTACTTTATATGAAACTATAGTAGCTCTCTCGCGATGTGGCTTAGTGCTTCACTGACCTTGACATTCGGTACTTTTCGGCAATGTTCGGTTTGCAGATGTGTAA
>JAPWLS010002426.1:0-12206 GCA_028551675.1 Tineola bisselliella
ATACGTTCGTTCTTTTAGGGTTACTCTCCAACGATCATTTGTTTATTTAATAATAATAATAATAAATACTTTATTGCTTTAAAACGTAATAATAACAATAGGAAGCAGATTTAGAGCAATTAGCGATCTTATCACTAAAAGTAATTTCTTCCAGATAACCAATATTGACTGACCGGATAAACAATTTACATTGTTTTTATTATTATTTAAATATAATAACTAATAGCTCTATTCCCCCTCCTTCTTTTTAAGTTTCTACCAGTTTGCAGCTTATGTTTATTAGAATAAAGCTTACGAGAATAAAACTAATGCTATTTGATGAACTAGGAATTTGAGTTTATGCAGGTCCAATGCTAAAGAAATGCGGTTACACCTTTAATTTCACAACAATATAACACAGCCATTCTCAAAGTGTGTTCCGCGGAACCCTAGGGCTAAAATACTCCAAGAAATACCTACCAAAGGGAGATTATAAGGTTACATGAAATTAGTTAAAATTATTTTGCTTATAATTCCCGCTACAACATTCAATAACTTGTCTCGTAGTTGTAGTCTGCGTAGTTGTCGTCGAAGCGACCGCACGTATCCTGATGATGCCACGTGAAGTGGCGAAACACGTCGAGACAAGTTATTGAATGTTGTAGCGGGAATTATAAGCAAAATAATTTTAAATAATTTCCTTTAATATGGATTTCCGCAAAGTAACGCCTGAAACAACTAATTATATTATAAGGTTACAACTAAATATTACGTAATATTACATTGCAATATGATTATTCATAAATACATATAAATCAGTTTTTTATAATTATATTAAGGCTTTTTCCTTCGCCAAAAAAGTTTGAGAACCGCTGATATATAGCACCTAAATACGGCCGAAAACTACACATTTAAAAAACAATGAAAGTAGAACGTGTGGGTAATATTGTCATGGGTAGAGAGACGATGCTACAAAAGATGTCGGGTGCTTTACAAAAATGTTCGCCTTCCACACCTGCAGCGGTTTACGCCACAGTCTTATGAATAATTAGACATGACAACAGAGGCGGCTCGTGACATTTTTTGATGGGGGTTCACAAAAAAATAAACAAAAAACTAGAGCCTACAATTTATTTTATTTGTACAGAAAATCCATTCGCCGGTCTTTTTGGCGAGCGAAGACATCTATTACTTTCTTGTGAAAATCAGATATAGAATTAATTAAGCGTTTTCCTATGCTTATCATTCCCCGCGGCGCGCGGCACGGCCGAACGCACGGTTTGGCAACGTCGCGCGTGAGCGGCGCTCCAGATTAGGTTAATTTCTCATACGAAATCTTTTGTTTCACGCGTCGGCCTGAGTCGATGTTTCTCTTTCGCACTCATTGAATACAATGCTAGGAATCGTACTAAACTTCGTTTCATAGGAGCGCAATCGCTGGCGCTCCACTCGTTACAACTTGACGCCAAATATACGCGTAGATATAGGTAATATAATGCATGTTTGGCCTTCTGCGAGAAGGTCAATATATTATAGAAAGTGAATTGTTATTATTATTATTATTATTTTTTTTGAGACTGCTTCTGTTTAGCTGTTGACATTGATTGGTTATTATTATTATTTTTATGCTAGACTTGACATTTTATTATTAATACTATTCTATTCTGTAATTTGACTCCTCCTTGCATGGTGTATTGGAATTATCTGTAAAACCATGCAAGTGACTGTACTTATATAAATAAAAATAAATAATATACTATTGTATAGGCATAGTAGAATAGAATGAATGGAATGTAAGGATAGTATGTATTATGAAGAAATATAGATTATTTCTGTAATTTTCGTGGGAGTGCACTGCACTAGCGCTCTTTAGGACGAGCCGCCTCTGCACGACAATATCATATTTGCTATTTCACTTTAAGTCACTACACATTTATGGTCATTTTAAATTCATTCTGGAAGTAATATCTTTTTTTACTTATTTACTTTTAGCAATTGGACTCCAATAGAGCGCTTTTACTCATCAAAATAAATACAAATATAAATCCCTACTACATTATAAATGTGAATGTGAGTTTGTTTGTTACGTTTTCACGCAACAACTACTTAACCGATCATCATGAAACTTTGTACACATATTTTTGGAGGTACTACAAGTAACATAGGATATTGATCTTAGTTTCAACTGTTTGGAATTTTTCTATATTTATTTTTATTTCTGTCTGTCATTTTTATATATTCAGTATAAAACTAATTGAATTTTTAGGTTAGGAAACATCATTGTATGTAGTAATTTTTAAAATTGATAATCCCAGTCAAGCAAGAAAATACAGCTATCATATTGATTCATTTTTATTGAAATGATCTCTGATACTTATTTAATGACTTAAATGCGAGCGAAACCGCGGTAAAAGCTAGTTAATTAATGAAGCATAAAAAATATTTTATTAGTCAACTCTAATGAATATATAGCTCTATGTGCCGGGATTTGTAAAGTCGACTGCAATCCAAGTAGAACCGTAACTTGATGCAACGCCACAAACGAACTATCACTTCGGCATATACATATATATGTACGTATATCACATGAGACAAGGTAAACATAAAAACATAGCTTTTGTATGAAAGCTTTAACTAGAAAAAATATAGGTATAACTTTATTAACGGCGTTTGCATTCACAAATTGTATAAAACGCACTAATAAAAACAATGCACTTCGACTTTATTGTTTAAACTAGCTTTTACCCGCGGCTTCGCTCGCATTTAAGTCATTAAATAAGTATCAGAGATCATTTCAATAAAAATGAATCAATATGATATTGATATTTTCTTGTTTGACACCTAACCTCAAAAATTCAAATAGTTTTATACTGCATATATAAAAATGACAGCCGAAAATCAAAATAAATATATAAAAATTCCAAACAGTTGAAACTATAGTAAATTGGAAACTATAGTAAAAAAAAATTTTTTTAAATGAAAAGATATCCTATGTTACTTCTAGTACCTCCAAAAATATGTGTACAAAGTTTCACGATGATCGGTTAAGTAGTTGTTGCGTGAAAACGTAACAAACAAACTCACATTCCCATTTATAATATTAGTAGGGATGAGAAGTGTATGTTATGGTGGTTGATTCAACAATGGTGTTTATTTCTAATTGGATCCTATTTATAATATTTCTATTGCCTACACAGGCGTCTTGGGTGGTCCTGCATTTACGAGAATCGTGCGGTGATCTGGGGTCTTAACTCGTTCGTAAGATTTGAAATCAGTGAGCTAATTAATTTAATAGATAACAAACGATTGCAATTCGTTCGTAGCGTTTTTCAATTTCTTTCTTGCGTGCGTGATAACGACCAATGAGAATGAGTTATTAACACTAGATTTACCAGCTTGAATATACCTATTTCTACCAAAACAAAAAAACTATGTATTTGTTGCAAATATATATAAAATAATATAAAATTCATAAAACTAAATCTTCTGTTATAACATTAAAGAAGATTAGAAGGATTAAAGAAAATGTTACATGCAGTAGGAATTTTAATTTGATCGTGCAAGACCAGTCATTTTGACTGCTCTGGTAAATCTAGTGTTAACGAGCACGAACTCTCTGAACAGAAAAATAACAACAAAACTGTTTTACGCATTAAATATGTTTTGATTATTTTTTAAACTTTCCAAACCGTTTTTCTAGTTTTCGATGCTTGCTGGTCGGTCGGTAGTCTGTGTTGAATCCGCAGCGTTGAATTCGTGTATATTTAAATAATTAAGTACAATTTCATATATTGACAAGGAAAACGGTGAGATTACGATACAAATATTAAAAATACGAAAATAATTATCAAAAAAGTTATATAACAAAATACCTACTTATTTCACTTTAATTGATTAAATTAATTATTTAATAACTAATTATAATAATAACACATTTTATTAAAACACCAAACAAATCAGTTATTAGCTGAAGTTAAACGCCAACTGACTGATAAAAGTGGAATTATCAAGATCATTTCGTCCGTCTACAAAAATAAATACTGCAGGGGACGCCAAGCTCCATTCTCTTATTTACAAAACTTTAAATTAATCAACACTACCCATTAAATTAATCAAACTAAGCTGCATAATTTCATGTCTTTTTTTATTGATAACCCAGCATATGACCACACTCCGCCTGATGTTAAGTTGGAGTGCGGTCCATGAGCATAGACAACTGTTACCACAGACACTATACCGTCTTGAGGAGACGAATGTGCTCTGTCCAAATTAACAGGGCACACTCCTCTCGTTATCTCGGCTACTTCCAAGATCACTTCACGGGTGTTCCGCTTGAAAGTGGTGGTACTACCCCAGGACGGCATACTGGGCTACCTACCACTCATAAATGTAATTGTGAAAAGCTAATTTTTGATATTGTATGTTATATTATTGACAGTGCCATCTATGGGCGAATAGCGTAATCGGGTCATGTTTATTTTCCTCTAATGGGTACGGAATGAATAAATAAAATATTCAATATAAGCTTATTGTGTTTGTTTTGTATCGGCAACGCACATACAGGTGAAAATTCTCCCGAAAACTCTTATACACCTTTGCGTTAGAAATACAAACAAAAATGTGTTTTCGTTCAGCGAGCTGCTAAATTTGTTTTGATGTGACTCGCAAACACACTCCCCAACAATGTTAGAGGCACGCTCCTACAATATAATTTAAAATATAATGAACTGTTCAATTCGAAAGCTCATCAACACCCATCGTAGCATTTTAACACTTAAGTAATTAACGATTACTAAATAAAAGAATAGTCAGTCAATTTTAATTATATTGAATTTAATGTTATACATAGCTATATATTTTTACATAAAGATTGTTATTTACTTTTATTTCTCTGAATTAAAATTCTTAAAATTATGATTGACGAGTTTTTTATGGTCTTCTTCTCGCCATACGCCATTGCCTTTAGTGCCTATGCTAATAAACTATATTCATTTCATATATTGGCCCGACATATACATCCACCTTCACTATACCGGCTTCATTAGACAAGTATACACTATTTTAGATTGCTATTAACGTATTGATAAAAATGTTGAAAGCTTCTAATTGAATTACACATTAGTATCGAGTATACAGTAATGAATTTATGAGATTTTGTTGCCAGCATTACAGTGGTGACATCTATCTGTCTGCTTAAAAAAAAGAGATATGTTCCTGTAATTATTCCTTAGCATGTAAAACAAAATATTATGTAAATTTTAGAGCTAGTATCATACGAATAAGTTCATTCGATTTTCGATTATAAAATATTTAGGTAGGTATATATATATATATATTAATAAACCTGTTAAACGAAAGATAAACTGTATTTGAACAAACAATTCGTCTTTATTTTATAAATCGCATTAGTATATCAAATAAAAATCAAATTTCTTTAATTTTTGGACACATTCGACAAACACACCTCATCCAGTTATTTGAGATCGATTTAAACTCCATTCAACACCATTATGCCGGCTTAATGAGTAAACAATAATATTATAAGTTAATTTCGAAATCGGCTGATTCTAATAACAAGTCTAGGTGGTTGATACAATTAATGATTACTACTGAAAAAGAGATGTTAGCTGAACCTTCATGAAAGCCTTTATGCCTAACACGCGTGGCATTTGTTTTAGGGGGGGCTACTCAGGCGCACAAATTTCGGACTAAAATACCGATATTTCCTACTCAAGGATACTTACGGATCCGTAATCATTTACGAAATTACAGATTTGACAGTGACTTCACGACGGATAGGCAATTCAGGGTTTATTTTATGGACGTTTGACAGGACTTTTAGCAACTGTGGCAACCGTCTCAAACGAGATAATGATCAAAATAATATTTATTTACTTAGTCGACACGAATTCAAATCCGGCATTTATATATTTATTCGTCTAAATATTTACTGAATTACAACCTACTTATTGTGTTTGTGTTGTCTTAGTCCTGGGATCTACAGCAACTGGTCCTGATTGTGGTAAATGATATACAATGAATTTGCAAAGTCAACGTGCTCGAATCACTATATGTGTTATAAATAGTCAAAACCGGATTCAATAATTCAATATTTACAAATTCCTTATCAATATAAAGCCAATGTGTTTATTATTATCGTAAGAAGCGAAGATAGGTTGCGTCATAAAATAATACGGTACGTGTTTTATCATTGTTTTACGACCTTTTACTAGACAATCATCTTAAATTGTTTAATTGGCGCCAAAGAACAGATAAAGGTAAGCAGAACTTTTCAAAACACAACCATTTCGTATTTTTTACAAAATATACCTTAACTATTTATAAATGTTAGATAACGATGAGATTTTAACGATACTTATGTGAAATAATATTGCGGATTATTACGGATTAAAATATATAATTATCACAATGCATTGTGGCAATAAAAAGACAGGAAGAAACAAGAAAGATGACACTGACAGACTAAACGTCAAAACCTCAAATCTTCTTAAATAAGTATTTTCGGCTTGTAGAATCGACCGCCACAAGATCATTGAAACAATTTTTATCGTCGTCATCAAAAACATTTATTTTTTAAAAAGTGGTCCAAACGTTTAAAAAAGTGTCTGTCAGATTTCGTACCCAACTGGTTTTTTTAAACTATACGTTTAATTCAAGTTACCTGCACTACAACACGTAAAGTTCGTGTGACATTTCTAAGCTATATTGAGTATTACAACTCCCAGAACTTGTGTATTGTAATAGTTCGTGTGACATTTCTAAGTCTTCTGAACTATTACAGGCTATGATTGACGATTGTTCACAACTATGAAATTATTGATGAAAACTTATTCTTTCATGTTTCACTATATATATAAAAGGAAGTTGTGTTTTTTTTTCAGATATATTGGTGGGGAGGTAGTGGCACTATTTATAACTCAAGAACGGCTGAACCGACTTGGCTGAAAATTGGTGAGATGGTAGCTTAGAAACAGGAGACGGACATAGGATACTTTTTATCCCGTTCGACCGGGTTCGTGCGGGGCGTGACATAATACGTCAAAAGGAATAAAAGTTGTTACATAATTAAAATACAATTGTCACTTATATCATTGTGGTTGAAAATAAACAGCTTTTCATGTTAAAACTGTATTTATATTTTATTCATAATGCAAATAACGATGTCGATCGGCAAGTTTAACTTCGATGTTTTCAACCCCTACAATGAAGATTGGGATTATGGTATTGAACAATTATTATGGCAAGAAAACGTACGTACTCTCGGAAAAAGTGTGTTTTGTAAAAAGACATCGGGAAGAAAGTGAAACAATCTATCAGTTTTCTTTACAACTACACCCTTGGAGACTATCACGATAATTTAGAGGAATGTCCAGCCAGCGGCAAAGCAATGCATAAATAGTTTCGAACGAGACGCCTAGCACGACACAACACGTCTAGCGAACCTAGCGACAATGAAAGCATCCAAACGTATCCAGTGAATAAAAAAGATAAGATTCAACTAAGTGAAATGTTGTTTGGAAAGTAAATGCGCACTACGTTTGATCTTCTTAAGTCAAGTGTTAAGGAAGATCTTGAAAGAGCTGGGTTATTCCAGGAACTCAAGCCATCAGTTAAAGAAACTATTCCGCCAGAATATTCGATTGGAGACCTGGTCTGGGTTAACAAATCTATAGGAAAAGGCTCTGAACCAGGGAATACATCAAAACGCACCGGGCCTTACTCCTATCAAGTTGAAATGAACAATGGAGTAATCAAACGGAAACACTCTGATCAACTTAGGCGAAGGGAAACTAAGGATGAGAACAACGATGATAAGGATGTCGTTCGTAACGATAACAGTTTGGAAACGAAAAACGATACTGTGAGTAACAACAAGAAGCCGAAGAATTATTCCTATTATAGTCGTGGATCAAAACGAGGTAGGGGTGACGTCAATGATCATGTTTTACCGGACGCGATGACTTATCAACCTGGTGCATCAACTCAAATCACACAACAAAGTTTATCAGATGGACACGGAGACAAATCAGCTGGGTCTCCTAGAATCAACAGTAGAATCTTGAACAGCGGCAGCCTCAACCCTCAACGTCTGCAGCATTAAACGAGGCACCACGTCGTTCCACACAACGACGTAAACCTCCTGCGCGATTCGGATATTGAGCTTTCAGGAGGAGTAATGTTACATAATTAATATTCTAGGCTTAAAATACTATTGCCAATTATGTCATTGTGATTGAAAATAAACAGCTTTTCATGTTAAAACTGCATTTATATTTTATTCATAATGCAACAAAAGTCATTATAAAACGTGATATACCAAAAACGTATCTGAGATGGAATAACAAAACGGAAATGACAACTAAACAAATACAAATCACAAGGCCAATCTTTGAAAGTTTGTGGTCTGAATCTGGAAAATCCATGTGTTTCCCACGGTCAATTATATGTGGCATGTTCGATGCAGAGGGTCGGAAGACCATCTGCGTTGTTTGTTCTTGCGCCTGATAATAAAACAAAAAATGTCGTATATCCCAAGGTGGTTAACTAAAGAGTGCAACCTATGCAACAAAATACATGAATAATAAAGAATCATTAAAATACTTGATTTTTTATTTGTTTTTCCTAATAAAAAATTGAACTTAATAAAATCCAAAATCTGTTTATTTATTGCTTATAAGGCGGAACAAAGTTCGCCGGGTCAGCTAGTTACTAATAAAAAAAAATAATTGAAAGAAAAACACAGAATATTTATAATTGTTTTAAGTTTGGTTAAAACGCTTACAGCTCGTAGTAGATGTGATCTTTAAATAATATTAAATTATAAATTCCTTTATATCATTGTAATAAACACAAAATCGACTAAGTGAAATATCTTTAATTAAATTCAAATAATACTAATTTCTGAAAATTTAAAGGGTTATTCTTGTTCTGTTTTGTTTTTTTTTATTGATAGCCCAGCATATGACCACACTCCGCTTGATCTTAAGCTAGAGTGCGGTTCATGAGCATAGACAACTGTTACCACAGACAGATGTCCACTATGCCGGCTTGAGGAGACGAATGTGCTGTGTCCAAATTGACAGGGCACACTCCTCTCGTTATCCCGGCTACTTCCAAGCTGATCCCGAAACGCGACTAGGTCACTTCACGGGTGTTCCGCTTGAAAGTGGTGGTACTTCCCCAGGACGGTATACTGGGCTAATGTCATCATCAGTTTGCCTACCACTCTTTGTGTGACTATAGGCATTGAGCGACCAAAGTACATAAAACAAAATTACATTGGTACTTGCTTAATTTTTGAGAGATTCGAACACGGGATCTCTACTTTGTAGGTCTCGAACCTGCTACTTTTCAGGCTGTACTCATGATCGCGCATACATCACTAAGAAACACATATAAACCAACATAGATCTGCCTACAATCGTTTAAATATATAGATACAATTTTAAAATAACAAGAATTAACCTCCGTGAATGTCAAAATTCCGCCCAAAACACAAATCCGAACAAAAAGCACTGACTTCAATTTAATAAAAGGTTTAACTCACAACATATACTAATTCGATTGTGGGCTTTATAGTTGAGACACCAAAGATGATAATTGATTAAGATGCGAGATAGAAAAGACGTCTAATTATAGACATTAGAGTCACCCCCAGGCCTGAATTAATGAAGCATAGTTATAAAGCTCATTCCCAATTCAGTCACCAATCGACTTCACAAATTATGGTATTGTAAAAATCACATCTGTCATTGAAGTTAAAATATCTAACAGTTTAAAATAATATACTCACTATGGACCGTTCTCCAGCTAAACCAGCGGTTCTCAAACTTTTTTGGCGAAGGAAAAAGCCTTAATACAATTATAAAAAACTGATTTATATGTATTTATGAATAATCATATTGCAATGTAATATTTAGATGTAACCTTATAATCTCCCTTTGGTAAGTATTTTTTTGCAGTATTTTAGCCTTAGGGTTCCGCGGAACACACTTTGAGAATGGCTGAGCTAAACAAACAGACGGAGTGTGGTCAGATGGACTACTAAGAAAAAAAAAGTTTTTTATTCAAACACATTTTTTATTCACAACTTTCGTCTTCAGTATTCAATTATGAAAGCTCAATTATTGACAAATAAAATACAATTTACATTTAATAATAAGAAATAATATTTATTTATTATTAATTCATAATATTACAATTATAAGAAATTGTACAATGCTCGTACGAAAAATTCAGGCGTTTCACGGTTATCAAGTAAAAATATTCTTAACAATATTATTATATACAATATATAGCTAAACTTATTTAAATAATGAAAATCGAGAATTGCATATTTAAAAAAAATGTGAGCCGTCACGGGACGCCTGGCAGATGTGAAACATCGAGTTTATTCAAGTCATATGCGTAAAAGACAAGATTACAACAGGAACTAATTATTGCTTAATGAAAAAATTTAATACTATGAATTTTTTTACAGAAAATGATGACTATTTATTTAAGAAACATTTATTTATATTAAATACAAAAATTAAAAATTCGAAAACTTCTTAAATGATATAGATTTCAGAAATAACTCGATAAAATAAACTCGTCGCCACGGCAAGCGTCGCCACGCCAACGATCCGGTTTATACCCGCGCCAATAGATGTTTCACATTAAAATCAATATAATTAATTTTAATGTACTATTGTAGATAATTAACTAAAAATATAATTATGATGTTTTAAAAAAATTCAGGCGTTTTCACTACAAATTGGAATATTTTTAGGCACTTGATAATACATAGGGGTTTCCTTCAAAACAGTCGAACCTAATGTGTGACCACCAGACACCAGTAATAACTTCTTTCTCCTATGATACCTGAGTAAAGAAGGTATGGTGGAAAAAGTTCTCTGTCCTTTTCTAGCAAAGCCTAAAGCTAATCTACCGTCATCTCTTCTTCTCACTCCAACATTATGCACGGCGCCTGCGCATGACACACTTAACGTGTATGCGTGACTTGGCTGTAAATAAAATATTCATGTACTAATAATACCAACTATTTATTAAAAATAAAATGCACTGCGTCATATATTTAAAAACGTAACTAGTCTCGTGAAAAACAGAAAAGCAAAACATAATATATTAATAGTTATATAGCGCCTAAACAATGGTGTCGGGTTCGTGCCCCGTTGACCCGAGGGCCCTATATACATATCTACAATATATTTTATTTATATATGAAGAGAAAATAGAGATTTTCCACTAAGTGTAATAACAATTAAGTAAATCAATTCGTTTATAAGACAAAGTATAAAGGAACCTCAATGTTTCTTTCAATCGGATCTCGAAATGTGTAGTATGTAGGTACATGTAAGAAAGTTTATTGAAATAAATTAAACACTTTTGTTAATGACAGTACTAAACGTCGAGCTAATCAGCTCTAATAGAGATTATTGAAGTCTGGTTGTGCGGGACAAATTGGCGATATATACAATAAGTACAATCCATGATTGTTCAGAAGACTAAAATTACTCTGTTTATTGTTCTTTCTTGATTATTTAAAATTATTTTGTTTATAATTCCCGCTACATTAGGTCGATGAAGGAAAATAACCTCCACCAACATTCAATGACTTGTCTCGACGCGTTTCGCCACTTCACGTGGCATCAACAGTGGGCTTATCACGAATTTTAGTCTGGCTTTCGAACCGAGTTCGCTTCAAGCGATTTGTATGGAAATTTGAGCAGCGCCACCGCGTGCGGATTTGGAACTACAATATTTTAGATACGTTTTGTTAATTTTCGAACGTCTCGATCTTTCGTTCATTTTATAGATTGCTGGTGCTCGTTAGTCGTTAATAAAAATTCATGATCCCGATTGCTAACGAATCCGTTTTACTTGTGACAGCTCGATTCGAAAGCCAGACTAAATTCGTGATGTTGTCTTATGCTGTCATAAGATGCTATGCTCGCAAGTGTTATTCTATTTCCGTTTAATAAATAATTTGGGTTAATTTATTTATGAGGATGATTACTATTAATGTTATGAAGCTGGAATTTTAGTGAATTAAGAAATTTTGTGAAAGTGTGAATATTACGAGGTATTTATTTCCTCCTCCTTCCCTCCTCCCCCTTCTTACCTCTCCGTCTTCCTTGCTTACTTCAAAGTAACGACTTCAAACTCATCTAACTGATGTAAAGTTTACGCATTACATAATTACA
>JAPWLS010000263.1:0-16158 GCA_028551675.1 Tineola bisselliella
AGATCGAACGTCACTGAGTTAGGGGTCTGTGGGCCAGACGGGTATTGGCTCATATGGACATCAATAATAACTACCTTCTCTTTTAATTTATAAAATAACTAGCTGCACCCTGCGCGCGTTGCTACGCCACCAACTAAATTAAATTTGAAGGAAAGACAGTACACAAATATTTAATTCATTTTGAGTCATTTTGTTCATTTGACGACAATATTGTAGAAAATAAATAATTAAATTTCTATTTATAACTCCCGCTATTTGTCTTCTGCATTTCTCTACATTTCAAAGTTGTTAGCAATAAGGCTGCCATCTCCTTACTCACTTACTCTGTATTATTTTTTCTGAATTAAAATTCAGATTTTTTCTTATCGATTTGTTGGAATCTTCAAGTCTCAGCTCGAGGTTATTGAGTTTGTTTAGATCATTCAACTTAGGCAATTTATTCTTAGAACCTACTAGAATTACTGCATCCACAGCAACTTGCCTGGATAATATCTTTAGTAATATGGATCCAGTTGAAAAAGTAATTATTAATTGTTTTAATTCTGATCATTGTGGACAAAAGGCTATGTTTTATAACGGATTTCTTAAAAATACTGAGGACGTTGTTTGTAGACCTATTACTGATTCACGGCTGGACAAATTCAAGAACTGTATAGATAGTAAATTAGCATCGTTGCCTTACTCTAATGATCCCGATAAACTTTATTCTACGTTGTTTGGCGCAATAAAATTAGAATTTGACAAGGCATTTCCTCGAAAGAAGAAAAAAGTAGGTCATAAAAAATTTAGTGATTGGGCTACGATAGGAATTCATAGAAGTAGGCTGAAATTGTATGATCTTTATTATGAAAAAACGTTTAACCATAGTCCAGTATTTATTGACTACGTAAGGAATTATTCAAAAATCTTTAAACGTGTCTGCGCTTTGGCGAAATCAATGTTTATCGCACATAAAATTAATCATTCCGATAACAAAATCAAATCTGTATGGAATGTAATTAATACAGAGACAGGTAAAGTGCAGCTTCGCGACTCTCATTTCAGTCTACAAAAAGGAGATAAAACCATTGAATCGGATCACGACGTAGCTCTTGAGTTTGAGAAGTTTTTCTCAAATATACCAATTGAGACTACTCGATCCCTGGATTCCTCGCCTAGTATTTCCGAATCACTTTTGAAATCGAATGTAAGTGAATGCTCAATCATTTTTCCTAAATTTTCTCATGTTTCTCCAGATAGTATAGTAAAGGCTTTTAAATCGTTGAATATGAAAAAGACAGAAGATATTTGGGGCATCTCTGTACGAATTTTAGATTCAATCATTGACTCTATAGCGCATTACTTAGCGGTTATTTTCAATAGATGTGTCGACGCGGGTACTTTTCCCAATTTAATGAAATTTAGTAAAGTTATTCCATTGTTTAAAAGTGGCTGTAAGTCTGATCCCGCGAATTATAGGCCAATATCCGTTTTACCGGCAATTAGTAAAATATTTGAAAAAATAATCTTAAACCAATTGTTGTCTCACTTTAATTGTAATCGTTTATTACATGATCGACAATTTGGGTTTACTAAAGGTAGATCGACGACCGATGCAGGGGTAGCTCTGATTAAACATATATTTGATGCCTGGGAGGACTCGCATGATGCTGTTGGCATCTTCTGTGATCTATCCAAGGCGTTTGATTGCGTCGATCATGAGACTCTTATTCGGAAATTAAGCCACTATGGCATTAAAGATAATGCGTTAGGGCTTCTCAATTCATATTTAAGCGACAGGACGCAAAGTGTGGCTGTAAATTGTACCACATCTTCTGGTTCTAGGGTTAAAATGGGTGTCCCACAGGGTTCAATCCTTGGTCCTTTCTTGTTTTTGGTTTATATAAACGATTTACCGTACCAAGTTCGTGGACTTCTGGATATTGTTTTATTCGCTGATGATACTTCCCTGATTTTTAAAATTAATAGGAAGAAGAATACTTTTGACGATGTGAATACTGCGCTTTCAGAGGTACACAACTGGTTCACGGTTAACAACCTGGTACTCAATGCGAAGAAGACCAAATGTATTAGATTTTCTCTTCCAAATGTACAGAGAGGAGGTACCGAAATCAAGCTCAACGGACAGGACCTTGCAGTCGTAGATGATACCATATTTCTGGGAATCACCTTGGACTCTAAGCTTCAGTGGGGGCCTCACATTTCATCGTTGTCAAAGAAATTAAGTTCAGCGGCCTATGCAGTTAAAACAGTGCGACGTCTCACTGATGTTGATACTGCGAGATTAGTATACTTCAGCTACTTTCATAGTATTATGTCTTATGGAATCCTTTTATGGGGTAGTGCAGCGGATATCGAATCGATCTTCATTTTGCAGAAACGGGCAGTGCGTTCAATTTATAATCTGAGCTCCCGTACCTCACTTAGGGAACGATTCAAGGAGTTTAACATCCTCACAGTTGCATCACAATTTATTTACGAAAATATCATTTATGTACATAGGAATAAGAATTATTTTAATAGGAATTCTGATATAAAATCACGAAATACGAGAAGTAGTGACAAATTGGCGGTACCTTATTTTCGTTTGTCAAAAACCCGTAAATCGTTTATAGGAGTGGGGATCAGAATGTATAACAAATTGCCCAATGACTTAACAAGTCTGCCCACTCCTTCTCTGAAAAAGATTGTAAAGCAGACGCTAATTAAAAAGGCTTATTACAGAATTATTGATTATATGAGCGATGGAAATGCGTGGTTAAGTGTTTGAGCCTGACTTACTGTTGGCTTACTAGAAGGATTATATATTTATTTTTTTACTGTATTTTTTTAATGTTGTATAGGTAGCTATATATTTTTTTTTATTTAATTTTTTTAAAAAATATTTTTATATACATATTATTGGACATATATATGTATTTTATATACATATATGTTATTAATTTGACATTTATTGTAACCACTGTGTAATATGATTTATAAATTGTTATTCACTTTTTTTTTTTTTCTGAATTAAAATTCAGTTTTTTTTTTATTATCATTACTTTATGTAAGTGCACGCCTTTAGTGCCTATGTGCCTATGCTAATAAACGATTTTCATTTTCATTTTCATTTCAAATATATATAATATATAATATATATATATATATATATATATATATATAGTATATATGTGTAATTTTGTTTATATCTATACTAATATTATAAAGAGGAAAGATTTATATTTTTGTGTGTATGTTTGTAACGAATTGGCTCAAAAACAACTGGACCGATTTCAAATTCACCATTCGAATGCTACTTTATCACTGATCAATATAGGCTACATAAAATACAGGAAAAAATAAGGATCCTTACTAAAACTACAATAATGTAACCCAAGGTTACCAAAAATTGCCATGAAATGTCTTTCATCGCATCAAATGTTCTACAATATTAAATAACATATCCCATTTTTACAATTTTTTGTACGTTTAAATGCCCAAGCCGTTCGTGCCACAGTTTTAGATCACAGCTGGCTTTGTTAACTAGATTACATTCTGGATACACTACAGTTTTAAAAAGTAATTCATATAAATTATTTGACTTTAATATAGCATTTGCGACTTGAACGCCGTTCTCATAAATGTACGCGTTGCAATGTTCTTTCACAATAGTGAAACCTTTTCTAGTGATTGTGCCCTCAGAAAATAAATTTTTCTTTAACTCCGGTACATATAATACATCTGAGAGTTCACCATCAGACCACATCTTATTTACATATTTCTTAATTGCTATAATACCTTTTCCTCTCACCTTTAATACTTTGTGATTACTCAACTTTACCGTTTCGTGTCCTTCTGGAAATTCTGTGAATTCTTTGAAAAAATCCCTTCTGTAAGTCATGTGTGCCGACGCTCCACTATCCATTATCCATTCATCGTAGCTATCCACCTTGCTGTCGTTTATGTAGAATGCTGATGGTTTCATTTCTTTCGTATAGTTGTTCTTCTTCGGTGCGCGACAATCCCTGGCGAAATGCCCCCTTTTGTTACAGTTATAGCAGAGAAACCTATTTTCTCTTGACGTCGATGATTGTTGACCTTTATAATTTGCATCTTTATTAGACCAGAAATTTCTTATATTTCCATGTGTGTAGAAAAGAGAATTGTCTTCATCTTCGAAATTTTTCAGGCTCAACTCCTCATCAATGAGCCTGCATGTTAGGTTGCTAATGGTTTGCATGGCCGGATTTAGTGAGAGCCATGCTTGGCGAAAATTTCAATATTTTATTGGTAAAGTTGAGATTATTTTAGTTATTACGGCCTTTTCACTGACCGTTTCTCCATTTTCGTTTAGTTGTTTGACCATACTTTCAATTTTCGCAATATGTTGTGCGATATCATCCGTGGGTGACATTTTGTACGTGTAGAACTTTTCTTGCATTAATAATAAATTAAGTTGAGACTTATGTTCATAAATATTCTCCAATTTTGCGAAGATCTCCGCCGTTGTCTCACAGGTCTCAATTAAACTAATTTGTTTGTAATCTAAGGCCTGTGTTAAAATGAACATTGCGGTCGCGTCATTCTTAACCCATTCTTCATTCTTTTCTTGCTCTTCATTCACTTTCATATGCGCCGCTAAACCCTTTGCCTTGAGTGCACAAATTATTTGAAACTTCCATTGACGGAAATTATTCACATTTCCATCAAACCGATCGACACAAAATTTTTCCATAATTTTTGTTTATTTGTTTTCCTTTTTTATATACTTCACTTATTAACTATAACTGCTCCTCTCGTATACTTTTATAAGCATTAACTGGGCCCATAACCTATTGAGAATGATACGAGGGATTTCTATTCACCATAATGTTTATTGACAACTGACAATTAAAATTATCTTAAAAGGTTGCATAGCCAACCTTTTCCAACATATATGTTATTAATTTGACATTTATTGTAACCACTGTGCAATATGATTTATAAATTGTTATTCACTTTTTTTCTGAATTAAAATTCACTTTTTTTTTATTATTATTACTTTATGTACAGGCTATGATTGACGAATTTCTTGTGATATTCTTCTCGCTATACGCCTTTCCGAAGTCACGGTAGAGTCTAACGATGAGCAAGTGCACGCCTATGCTAATAAACGATTTTCATTTCATTTCATTTCAATAAAGAGCTTATACTGTAATATTAACAGGAACGTTCTTGCTCAACCCACCTTTCCTTAGAGGCAATTCTCCCTCGCTCAAGTAGCCTTCACTGGACGATGTCTCATTTGTCACATACGAGGTGTACGTAAACACACCCCTGTCTTCGCCTACAGATAATGATGCCTCTGAAATTAGGCAAAAGAAATTATATATTCAAGGTCACACCCTAACCAAAATCACAATAACACCGAAACAATCGTATATCAATCATAAAGTAACTATTATTATTATAGTTATATACTTCTGGTTTTAACTCAGTGTTTCCCAACTTTTTTGTGTCATGTCCAACCTTAGTCTTTCTAAAATTATTATGCCCTATGTAACCAAACACCCAGTTGATATTTTGGTCTCGCAATTATTTAAGAATTTGCTTTTTTCGTTAAATTTGGCGCCGAAATCGAGCATTGCATTTAAATGGCCCGGAACGAAAGGGTTAAACTCGTATCAAGTCCATTTTCGAATTGCCCCCTTAACAAAATTTAACTCATCCTCCCTTCTCTTACCAAACACCTAATCAGGGGGGCTACTCAGGCATATCCGAAGTTTCGTGATACGGCCGTCACTTCTATAGTTTATGTGAATTTTGACATATAAGCCCGTAAAAAGTCCTGTCAAATGTCCATAAAATGATCATTGTGTGGCCTATCCGTCGGGACGCCGCTGTCAAGTCCGTAATTTCTGAATGATTACGTAAGTGTTTCTGAGTAGGAAACGTCCATATTTTCGTCCGAAGTGCGCCTGAGTAGCCCCCCTGATCCCACAAAACAGACCTAAGGAACTATCCATAAATGACGTCACACGTTAAGAGGGCGGAGAGTGTGTGACAAGGGGAGGGGGGAGGATAATATATCCAAGTATTAAAATATTATTTTGCTAATTTTCATACATATATTCGATTCGATTAATAAGTGTTTGAAAAGAAACCTAACAACAAATTTACAAAGGATTTTACATTCTAAATGAAGCAACAAATGACAATTTATGAAAACAAATGACAACTATTGAAGTGGACAAGACACCATTACAGTTACTGCATATTATTGCATTGTATTTTGACAAGTCCAAGTATACCAATAGAGAGGATGTGAGAGTATAAAGAATATAATTATGACTTATTTTTAAAGGGTAGACAGAGCCTATAGAAAATCACTTACGTTTGTTAGCAGACGCCTCATTACTAAGCGACGATATCTCGTAATCCGTGTTGTCCGGCGATGTGATCGCATTATAAACATTATATGTATTGAAAATTGATTCGTTCGACTTTTTACTCTCAATCACGGTCACTGAAACAAAAACATGAAACCCCATATATGTAATAAAAACAGTTATTCTAAACAGTTATTTTGAATAACAAATCATTGCTAACATTTACTACCCACTGACTGACTGCTGAGTTCCATAATTAAGGAATCGTAATTGGTTGTTTCAGGCGTTACTTCGCGGAAATCCATATTAAAGGAAATTATTTTGATTATAATTTCCTGATGATGCCACATGAAGTGGCGAAACGCGTCGAGACAAGTTATCGAATGTTGGTGGAGGTTATTTTCCTTCATCGACCTAATGTAGCGGGAATTATAAGCAAAATAATTATAAATAATTTCCTTTAATAAGGAACCGCTTCACCCTTGTAGACCGATAACACAACCCTTAGCAAAATCAAATCATAACTTACCAGCTTTGTCGTAAATAATATTATTCAATTCCTTATTTCTTTTAATGTCCAATTGTTTTTTGTGAACACTCCTTGCAGTGTCATCTTTCAGTGGTTTCGTTTTGATGCATTTTTTTCTCTGTCTTTCTGATTTCTCTCTGTTTAAAAAAAGTAATCATAGAAAAGACTGTTAACACTAGATTTACCAGAGCAGTCAAAATGACTGGTCTTGCAAGATCAAATTAAAATTCCTACTGCGTGTAACATTTTCTTTAATTCTTCTAATCTTCTTTAATTTATAACAGAAGAATTAGTTTTATGAATTTTATAATATTTTAATATAAAATTCTCGTATTTTATATATATTTGTAACAAGTATATACTTTTTTGGTTTTGGAAGAAATAGGTATATTTAAGCTGGTAAATCTAGTGTTAAAGATCACCTACCCTCTTTAACTTCGTAAGACTCTCGTTTCTTTAAGTCGTACGAAACAAAATAGACCAATCACACGCTTGAAACATTGTTAACGCGATTTCTGACCAATAATAATAATCCATTGCAACTGTCTACTGTCACCTAGCTTTCATTACGTTCTGTTACACGCATTTATAAGAAATCGTTTCAATCATTACTTGTTAAAATATAAATAACAGAAAAAAAATTGCAAATTAATGTTTAAATTGAATATTTGGTATATGCAACATATTACTATTTTATTTTGATTACTGTCTAATGGTTGTCGTGTTTCAATATTTATTATTTATTAGTAAATAATGGAATAAAATGCACTCGAGTAATGATCGAACTACGCTCAAGTGTTATTTCTGATTATAATTTTATTTACCTAACAATATTAATATCATTTTCAATTCCTCTATTCTTTATATTTCTATTAACTGCTTCCGAACCGCAACTCTTCTCTTCTTTGGAAATAATATCTTCATTTACGTCACTCATTGCCATACGTCCATCATTCACACAATTATCATTGACAAGTGAGCTATCACACGTCATATCTTTGTTATATGACAGTATTTTGACAGCTGGATTGTCAACTCCTCTGTTTTCTTTTGTCATTAATTTCAGCAATGTGTTCGCTTGTTCTGCCTGAAATAATAATAATAAATAAATATTAATTCGTAATATTATTATATTCGTGTCGGGTCTGAATATTACATGTTTGTGTTATTCTGTGGGCTTATCACGAATTTAGTCTGGCTTTCGAATCGAGCTGTCACAAGTAAAACGGATCCGTTAGCAATCGGAACCATGAATTTTAACTAACGCCTAACGAGCACCAGCAATCTATCAAATGAACGAAAGATAGAGACGTTCGAAAATTAAAAAAAAGTATCTAAAATATTGTAGTTCCAAATCCGCACGCGGTGGCGCTGCTCAAATTTCTATACAAATCACTTGAAGCGAACTCAGTTCGAAAGCCAGACTAAAATTCGTGATAAGCCCACTGGTCTTGATACCCACAGTGCAAGGTATCCTATTTAAGAAAAAAAAATCAAAATTATACATATATTTATTTTTTCTGTTGAAAATCAAACCAAAGTCTGCTACGTATCAGGGGGGCTACTCAGGCATACCCGAAGTTTCGTGATATGGCCGCCACTTCTATAGTTTATGTGAATTTTGACACATAAGTCTGTAAAAAGTCCAAAATAAGTACTCTATCCGTCGTGACGTCGCTGTCAAATCCGTAATATCGTGAATGATTACATAAGTGTTCCTGAGTAGGAAACGTCCGTATTTTCGTCCGAAGTGCGCCTGAGCAGCCCCCCAGAATAGCACACTGCATAGGTAGTCTGTGATATTTATTTATTTAAAAAAACACGATTATATCTTTTATATCATTAGTCGTAAGATTTTTAAAGAAACATAACAAATAGACCAAAGATTTTACCCTAGAAGTAAGGAAAATAATTGCAAAAAAAAAGTACTTACATTATGTGCTTTTTGTATATTCAATTCAATCTCCAATTTCATTATTTTTAATTTGAGCTCCTCGTTTAATTGGTGCATGGGCTGTATATGAAGACAACAATAAATTATATATTGTAACACTGGCTTTCCGGGAGTGGTGAGAGTGGTCGGCCATCTTGTTTTTTTTAGCAGTGTAATGTTAGCGGGTGTGAATTCGAATTTAGAACACTAATGTAGTATTTTTGTTTTTTAATATGTAAAATAACAAAACTTTTTATTAAGTAATATGATTGTGTTATAATTATTTACTTTTAGTAAATGGGCTCCAATAGAGCGCTTTTACTCGTCAATACAAATACAAATATAAATGAAATAAATTTAATAATTATCAATTTGATATAGCTGCTGTATACTGGCATTGTCCACTTACATACTAATTGTTTTACAATATGTATTTATTAGGTGAGAAAGTAAACACTTTGATTAACAGACGACGCTCAGTGGGCCAAAAGGTACTTTTTGCGGATAAAAATATGCAAAGACCGCATTGCAAAATCGTATTTTTTACGTGTATTATTTTTCAAATATTTTTTTGCATTGTATGTATTTAAATCATGCCCACCGGTGTACAAGCGGGCCGGTAATCTTGTTGCGGAGTGACCAACCAGTGGGCATGCGATCTTTAACGTGTTAAATAAGTATTTTCGGCCTGTAGAATCGACCGCCACAAATTTATAGTATTGCAAGATTGTATAACAAAAATTACAGCCATTGTAAACGCAGAGAAACTAGTAAATTAATGTGTCAAAACCAAGAAATGAATTACCCTTTCGTGTACAGTTTTATTATCTTCGACATAACCGGAATCATCCTTACAAGGCGTGCTACATTCGACGGAACTAAACGTCACTTGACTCTCAGTCACCTCCTCGACTTTTGTCTTAATCTGAAAACGAGACTTGACTGTGTGACAATAGACAATCCAAAGACAAATCACAATAGATTGTTACCTCAGAATCTTCTTTAAAACTATACACGTACACTTTCTTGCAATCTGGACAACGAACGTTTTTTATAGGTGGTCTTTTTTTCTTTAAAAAAAAAAACAAAATTATTATTATTTTTATTATACGAATTTCTTGTTAAATATTTCGCGATTCAGACAAGTATAAATATTAATATAAACGAAAAACTAAATATTTAAGACCTAGTTAGTACAAACGACAATCTTCAAATGGACACAGGTTGGAATTTGGCCCAAAAAAAAAACAAACTCAATAAGCAGCCGCATATAGACATTTAAAATAATTAAATCATGAAATAATATGGCACAAAATACATAAATTTAACACACGAAATAATAATCAGATAAAAATCCTGGGAGCTAGAACTAGCTATGAGAAAAAAAGTGTTATGATGGAAGGAACGTAGGCCTATAATGAATTGCCGATTAATATAATAATAATAATAAATCCTTTGTTGCTTTAAAAATAATAATACTAATACAATTTAACACATAAGAAATAGATTTAGAGCAATTGGCGATCTTATCACCTAAAGTAATTTCTTTTAGATAACCAATTGTCATAGGAGAAACAGTATTAATATCGGGCAATGAAAAATAATTAATAATAAAAATATATCCAAAAAATATGAATTGAACAAACATATAATGGGTCTGAATGCCTTGCGATGGTGTTGTAAATATTCTAGTACATATAATACGATATATTTAGTCTAAGTACGTTATGTTTATTTATTTATTTATTTTTATTGAAAGCCCAGCATATGACCACACTCCGCCTGATGTTAAGCTAGAGTGCAGTCCATGAGCACAGACAACTGTTACCACAGACAGATGTCCGCGTGCAACAGTCGACTCCACTATGCCGGCTCGAGGAGACGAATGAGCTCTGTCCAAATTGACAGGACACACTTCTCTTGTTAACCCGGCTACTTCCAAGCTGATCCCGAAACGCGACTAGGTCACTTCACGGGTTTCGCTCGAAAGTGGTGGTATTATTTTTTACATTTTATACATATAAGTATTTCAATTAAGTGAATTTATGTAATTCTTTTTGAGTAAATAAATATCTTAAACCTTGATTAATTACTTGTAACTCCGAAGAAAGACTTTCTTCGATGATTTTAACCAATTGACTAGTGTTTTCACTCGACCTCGCTTGCATTTCTAATTCACTATTATTCTTCTTTTCTATTGATAACTCCGTTTTCAGATTACCTAAAAATGGGCAAAAATAATAAACACATGCACAAACAGCAGCGTAGCTAGGTAACCAAAGGCCCTGAGTCAAAAAATAAACTAGAGTTCCTCGCAAGTTTCAAACAAGATGTTCGAGACTTGTTGGGAATTCCCCTGTATTTTTTAAATAAGTTGCCATTATTAAAAGTCGCGTTCCTGGAATCTGGTTTATTTATATTCCGAATGTGGGAGAAATTTTCACTAGTTCAATTTATAGTTTGTACGCCAGAGTCCGAGGAGCCTCCTGGGCTAGCCCCTTAGTACCTACGCCACTGTGCACAAAGGACTTTGAAACTTGAAATAACATGTACGTATTACGAGTAACAAGTTACGGGACAAATATAGCGGGCGATTCTATATGAATACGACATTTTCAGTTCGAAACATTCCGTTGAATCACCCTATATCCACCCAGATCCAAAAGAGAGAGCACCTATTTATTATATATCTATAAATACTTATAAATAAAAATTACGTATAAATATAAAAAAAGAAATCATTTTAGGTCAAATGACCATACAACTTTCAGAGCGTTTTTTAAAAATTTACTTTAGTAAATTTTAAAACTATTAGAAACTAACATATTTTAGAGGCAATTGCGGTCAAATGACCCCTCTCATATTTTTAAACTTAGAAATCCTGACAACAATACGTGACAATAACAATTATGACTACCCTACTACTCAAATACGATTTGTAAAAAAAAAATTACAATTAACAGCCTCCACTTCCGCCAATTTTCGCTCCAAAATTTTGATGTCATTCTTTCGTTCCGCATCTTTATCTTCATACCCTTTGCATACAGATTTAAATCTTAGCAGTTCCTTACTAAGACTATCCACGGATTTCTCCAGACGCTCCTTTTCATCGGAATGTTTGTTCACAGCTATTTGTATTGCCTACAAACAACACACATGTAGATACAAAACAATGAATTCAGAAGTTTATACCACAAACAAAACTCATACTTGTTCTAATTCTACTAAGCTTTCGTTACGATCTTCCGTCTCTGTCTTACGTCCGACATCGTCATCTTTCCTCTCGCTTAACGGTTCACTGTAAACAAAAAAAATCTCAAGTGCGAGTTTTATTTCAAATGGATACAGTTTTTGTAGGCATATAAGCGATAGAAAGAGAAACGAGATATCTGCATCCCTTTCACACATGCCTCAATCTCGACATGATAAAAATATAGTTACATAGTAAATTTAAATATGAGTTAAAAAAACACATAATGGGTTTGAGTGCCTTGTGATGGTGTTGGCAATATTCTACTTACGATATGTTTATTTATAGTTATTGTTATCTCAATTAAATGAAATTTTTTAAAATTCTTTTTGAATCATTAAATGTCTTAAACCTTAATGATCGTTTCTTTCAGTCCAAAGTCCAATCTGTATCCATTTGGAGATTACCGTATGTACTAGTAACTTTGAATTTAAAAAATAAATTACATAGTACAATATATTTTTAGTAAAATAAACTGAAACAACAAATAAATCGCCTCACTGTGATGACCCTTGAAAATTACCCTTCATTATATAGTCAATTTTAATAATTAAATAATAATAATAATAAATAAATAACATGCACTTACAATTGAGCGCTATATTCCTCATTTGTAATATTAGAACGAATAGAATCGACCCTGAAAACAATCGAAAGTGTAAATTGTGTACGCAACCATAGACAATCACCAAACTCACCTGTCACTTGACTCGCATTGTGTTGACGCGGCCAAATGTAGAGCGGCGTCACTCCTTTTTGTCACCAAATTATTAGTCGATGTTCTTCTATAATCAAAACGCATATAATTAATATTATAGTATTTATATAGATATTTTACAGCCTGCTTCCTGAAATACAAGAATACCTGGAGGGCTACTCAGGCGCACTTCGGACGAAAATACGGACGTTTCCTACTCAGGAACACTTACGTAATCATTCACGAAATTACGGATTCGACAGCGACGTCACGACGGATAGGCCACACAATGCTTATTTTATGGACATTTGACAGGACTTTTTACAGGCTTATGTGTCAAAATTCACATAAACTATAAAAGTAGCCTGAGTAGCCCCCCTGGTTCGATCTTTTCAGAGCCCGATCTAATTACTTAGCACATCTGAACAAAAATAAATTTACCTGTTAAGTGTACATCTCAGACATCTCACAGTATTCTTCTTTAAAAATTGTTTTGTAGAACATAATTTCATATCTAATTGGCGATACTTTTCTGTTAGTCTCCTGTTTTTCTCCTCTAAATCTTTTATACTTAAAAATAATATTATATCATTCATTGCCTTATTATTATACTATTATTATGACAATACATAAATATAAACCAATATATATATATACATATAACACCACAACAATCTCCTATATTCTGGGGCTTTAACCACGATTTCGGTATTTACCTCAAAACATTTTAAAAAAATATCAAATAGAGTACTTTAACACTAGGTTAACGGACGTTTTCTATATACCTACTTCGACTAAAACGCGTCAATTTGGCGCATATCGTAGCGATAGGTATACCGCATAGACAAGTTCAGTAATTCAACACTTTTAAAGAAAATAGATTTCAATATATATTTCCCTCGATCAATGAATAAAAGTCATACAAAGAGATAAAATAAAAATTTAAACAGTTTTTGGTAATTCTCTGATAAAAGTCAAAATGCGTCAAATTGACGCGTCCCGTAAACCTAGTGTAAATAAAAAAATTAATACTGAATTTCACACTAAAACTATACCGGAAGTTATAATGTCTTTAAAAAAGAATTCGCTTACATTTCATTCTGTTCCTTAACAGCGATATTTAAAGTGCATTTATTGCCTTTGGAGCAGCTCCGTTGGGATGCAGTAACTCGTAGTAATTTAGTGCTCAATATCTTCATTTTTTCCGTCTGACTATTCACGACACATTTCAGGTTATTATTGTCATTTAATAGTGAATAATACAGGTCTTCTAAGTCACGTCTACTGAGGTTTGTTGGTGGCACACGAATTTCTAAAAGTTCTACATTATTTAGTAATTACTAGCTTTTACCTGCGGATTCGCTCGCATTTAAGTCATTAACTAAGTACCAGGAATCATTTCAATAGAAATGAATCAATATGATTCCAAACAGCTGAAACTATAGTCAGTTGGAAACTATAGTAAAAAATATTTTTTTAACAAAAAGTATCCTATGTTACTTGTAGTACCTCCAAAAATACGTGTACAAAGTTTCATAATGATCGGTTAAGTAATTGTTGCGTGAAAACGTAACAAACAAACTCACACTCACATTTATAATATTAGTAGAGATTATACGGTAAAAGAAACATTACTCACACAACTGGAGTTAAACTAACCTTTGTCATTTCTCGCCGAATGATTCCTACAAATATCATTTTTCATATTCATTTTACTTTTAGTCAAAAACACAAAACAATATCTTCAAACAAATAACCCGAAAAAAAAACAGACTAAAATAACTACATTTATTCACAATTTGGAAGGATAACAATATAGATATTTATACTTAAAAAATAAAAATGAAATACTAAATAATTTGCACGACCGCACTGCATTGATCCTCGTTTCAATGTAAAATAAACTGTTGTTATGGCAACGTGTTTATTTGTAAAACCCGCCAAATTATATTTTTATTAATTTATTTATATTTACTTTAAAAAATATTAATATTATGTAAAAGAATTATTTCTTCTTTATAAATTAAAATGCCTTTAGTGTAAAGCTATTTCGTGCTTTGCTTTGTACTAATACAATTAATTTAAAAAAAAAATTGTCTGTTGTCAAACGTCAAAACGTAATTGCTTTCTGGTGATTCGCTGTTACTTGTTTTTCTAATTCAGCCATATTTTTCCAGAAGTTTAACTTTAATAATTCTGTAAAGAATGGGTTGCGATGGTGGTACTATACCGCGACGGGATGAGCTTGTTCGCATGAAGAAGAAACCAGAACAAGTAAGCTTTATATTATCTTTATTTACCATTAGTCTTAACAAAATTTTATGTGTTCAATATTTTTGCAGAAAGATAAAGTATCAGAGCGTTCGTTTAAGTGGCGTAACTGTGCTTTGACCCAGCAGCGGCTGCAGGAGCCCATAGTTTCATGTGGACTTGGTCGTCTTTATTCAAAGAGTTCCGTGATCGAAGCTCTTCTGGACAAGGAAACTAAACCAGACTGTATTAGTCATATTAAAGGGCTGAAGGTCAGTGCTCATATAGTCAAATTGACTAGGGTTTAGCATCATGTCACATGAATTTTGTACTGCATTAATTTCTAATACAAGTGGATTTTATATCAAATAAACATCATTGTTCATTATTCGGAATTTTAAAAGTTTTAGCAATAAATTTTCAAGTTTTAGAAGTGAAATTATGTAATGTTTGTTATAGTTCATTACAGTGTTTTATATCTAAAATTAATCAGTCCCAAAATTTTCATGTGACATGATGAATGCAGTCCAAAATTCATGTGACATGGTACCCTAGCTGTCAAATTTACAATACCATATATATTAGTACATATTTATGCCTTATTTCTTGTTATTTGTTGAACTCGTTTTAATTTTGTTAATAATTTCTTACAGGACATAAAAGATTTAAAATTGACAAAGAACCCAGCATACAAGGACACTGAACATTTGGAAGGTACAGTAGACGAAGGCAGTGCTCCATATATCTGCACAATTTGTGGTCTGGAAATGACTGGGAAGTTCCGTTTCATATATCTCTGGAGTTGCGGGTGCGTCATGGCTGAACGTGCGCTTAAAGTTTTGAAACAAAATATATGTCATCTGGTGAGTGTAGTCTTTATTTATTATTCAGGAATAATAACAAATATGGTTCTTATGGTCCCACACTGCCATATATGGCAATGCCTGTCACGTGGGACCCATCACTTACTCACAAAACTTTAAATTTTTTTTTTTTTTATTGATGGCCCAACATGTGACCACACTCCGCCTGATGTTAAGCTAGAGTGCGGTCCATGAGTGGAATCAACTGTTACTACGGACATATGTCCGCGCGCAACAGTCGACTCCACTATGCCGGCTTGAGGAGACGAATGTGCTCTATCCAAAC
>JAPWLS010000223.1:0-15748 GCA_028551675.1 Tineola bisselliella
AGATTGAGAGAAACTTTCATATTGAAGCACTTTTCATACAAAGTCACGAATCGATCTGTAAGTTTCTTTGTATTTTTTATCCCTATGTATTTTGCACAAACGTAGCAAAAAGCATTGGGATTTCCAGTACATTCGTGATTGCCACGAGTACTAGAAGTTCCAGCAAAATTTTGAGTAGAAAAATCCATGAATATAAATCATTGTCATCGTAGTCCAATCATTCCGAAGTAGCAGGTTTCTGCCGGTAAATGTACCGATTTACTTAACCACTTCCTTATTTTTTGTCAAAAACAAAATATTAGCTATGTGACACCTAAATAAGACACAATAAGTAGTGAATTAATGTATTTGCACATTACGGTTGGAAATTACAAAGAGAAACAGTAGAGAAACTGCAAGATGATAATATCATACAGAAAGAAATACGAGATCGTGATTTTTATCGGTTTTTTTGGTTTTTCTCCATTTTTTGCAGTTTAACCCCCAATTTGAATTACAGATTCGTGTTCAGCGGGGAAAAATACGCCAGACTATGTGGGTCCGACACCCAGCACACACCACTTTTTTTTTTTTGTGGGCCTGTGTTATGCATCGCTTTTAGTCTTAAAAAATAAATTTAAGATTTCGCCATGGTCCTCAAAAATTACTAATATGAAATATTTTTTTTCCTTTTTTATTGATAGTCCAGCATATGACCACACTCCGCCTGATGTTAAGCTAGAGTGCGGTCCATGAACATAGACAACTGTCACCACAGACAGATGTCTTATTTCGTATTTTTACTTTACTTCAACGTCAGTCTATATTTCCAGACCATTAACAAAATACAATAATATTTCATAATGTTTACTGTAATCGTTTTCCTAAAGGTCGGTAAGCACTTTACTTTCTATGTCACTCTTGTTTGAGTATGTATGGCGAAAACCTATAGATATATTTCTTTCTGGCGATATGCCAATGAGGGTAAACGCTACTTGATTGAAGGTTAAGAGTCTGTGAACATTTGTGACTGTTAATATTTAAAATACATACTTTGTCGAATTTTAAAGAATAATATTTGTGATAAACATACTTTTTGGAAATTGCAATTCGCACGTTAAATATTAGAATATATTTATTACAATCAGTATGTTACAATAAATAATTTAGTAACTTAATAATAAGTATCTTGCCGCATCGGATATTCAAATTCAGATTGTTAATTTGCAATGTCACGGACTAGTATTTGATCTATATAACAATTCGATTTACATAATTTGTTTAGTTGAGGAAAGTAAATATGATAATATAAAAACATAAGTCTTAATACATTAATATTATTTAATAATACAAAATGTTATTTACTATTTTTTTATCGCGTGACTTGCTCATAATATTAGCCAAGCAAATGTAACGAGTTAGTGTATTAAGTTCACGCGATTTATAATATAAAAACGATTTAAAAATCACGAATAAGTGTTGCAGTTTTATTGTATAAAAACAAGTAAGTATATATGTATAAGTGAGTATTAAAAACTATAAAGTTTCCGAGACGTCGGATTAAAATTAATCAAAAATTAACACGTATATAACTTCAGACATAAAATATGTCCATATTAAAATCTTAAAACAAAAGAAGACATAATCTTCATTAATAAATTGCTTTCGTTACTTCTTTTGTTTTATCAGAAGCATATTCTTTTCTTCACTTTCTAGAGCATAAATCTCAAATGCCTAAGGCTAGTGTTTGGAAGTAAGCCAAGAGAATGACTCAATTCCTGTAAAAATGACGACAAATTGTCTCCCGAGGCGGTACGACGCCAACACTATGAAAATATGATGAAGACAATTTTCTAGTTGGGAAATTGCGTTCATAATTGTTACTCGTTCTTGCTTGAAAGATATTTTATTCGATTAGTTGTTTCAGGCGTTACTTTGCGGAAATCCATGTTAAATGAAATTAATTAAAATTATTTTGCTTACAATTCCCGCTACAACACTCAGTAATTTGTCTCGACGCGTTTCGCCACTTCACGTGGCATCATCAGGATACGTGCGGTCGCTTCGGCTTCGCTTCAACGACTCTTATTTTTTTTGAATGTTCGCGTTTCAACACACGTAATTTATTACTCTGTACAATATACTTTTTGTGAGCTTCTTGGGAAGCAAGAAGTCTAGCCTTCTGATCTAATAAATCGAATTCAATATTGTGAAGATTGAAGGTTAATTGAGAATACAGCAATTTAAGATGTAGTTTTAGATTATCTCTGACTGAGAACCAATACCGGGATTCTTCATTAATCCAAATGAGTTGAGCCTTTTTAATAGCTACATCCGCAGATCGACTGTTCGTGTTGGAACGTAGATTAATATATTTTGGAACGATGTGTTCTCGCTTACATTGTTGATTGAACCATACGTTTTGGACAGCTAAACGATGTAGTTTGGTTAATTTGATGTATAATCGTGCCTGTACAGCTATGCTTGCTGAGTTAATATAATTAGTTGTTTCAGGCGTTACTTTGCGGAAATCCATGTTAAATGAAATTAATTAAAATTATTTTGCTTACAATTCCCGCTACAACACTCAGTAATTTGTCTCGACGCGTTGCGCCACTTCAGGTGGCATCATCAGGATACGTGAGCGTTGAAGCGAAGCCGAAGCGACCGCACGTATCCTGATGATGCCACGTGAAGTGGCGAAACGCGTCGAGACAAATTACTGAGTGTTGTAGCGGGAATTGTAAGCAAAATAATTTTAATTAATTTCATTTAATATTTTATTCGATAAATTTTCATTTTTCTTTGGAAGATGTTTTTATACTACTTTATGTTTAATTTTTACTTAGATTATTCGAAAATAATCCAAATTTTTGTTACATAGACTGGAAAGATCTCAAAACGACAGATTAAAAATAATCGAAATAAACACGATAGTAAACCGCAGTTACTTTAAAATATTTTATTGAATTTTTATGTTCTGTTTAGTTACCATAGCTTAAGATAAAGAAAACACATACCGAGCATATTAAAACCATTAATTCCGAAGAGAGCAGCGTCGCCTTGACCTCCTGGGAACACGTAGAGTGTCGGGTGGCTGAATCTAATGTTGCCGACAACGTCACTCGACACCAGGAGCTGATCCAAGCTTGCTGGCTCGACGTATGGAGTCACATATCCTGGAGAATAAAAGTTACGAAAAGTTAGTCACTATTTTATTAATTATAGTTAAATATACTATCTATGTACTAAAATTTCCTTAACCCTTTGTCGACGGAGGGTTAATAAACAAAATAGATGTAATAAGCCCAATTAAATGTTTAGTTTATAGAATTTATAAGTATGTGAAACCCCTTAATCTGATGTAGGTATGGTTAACAACTTGGGTGGAGTGACTCGCAATGTCAAATTGTCATAGTGGCGCTTCAAGTTGCGTCATTCAAAATATATATTAGTGCTGAGATAGATTTCTGAGAGGGTCGAACATGGGTGTGGGTGTATTCTAAAGCGAGCCCTTTCGAATGATTACACCAGTTCCTAAGCGTACCCTTTAAATCATCGTAATTGCTGCACCTGAATTTGTTTTCTGATTCATGCTCTTTTCATCTCATGATCTATTTAGCAATTATTTTATTCACGTCTTTTTTAAAATAATAAATATTACTTGGCAAGGAGAGGTTCATTAACTGATTTTGTTACATATTTTTTTTAAATTTATGTTTAAGAAAATTTTGAATGAAAAAGAGCTACTTTTATTTCACATAAGGTTTTAGTATTCTTGAAAGGTAACAATATTTTAGTGCAATAAGCTTTAAAGGCCAAACAAATTTTCCAATTTTTTCACTTAAGTTAATTACAGTAACATTTTTAGTGTTACAAAAGACAAATTATAATAAAATATTATAATAAATATAATATAATATCCGGGTGGGCTTAGAATAAGGATTTCCATCTTATTTTTGTCTCGACACATCCATTATTCTTTTCAAACATGCATATCAGTTGACCAATCTGGTCGAAAAAGGTCTTCCTAGGCCTTCTGACACTCAACTTTCGCATGATCGTTAATCTCCCCTCATCCATCATTTCAACTATGCATGCTTCAAAAGAAATGAAATATGAATGGCATTGTAACTATGTTTAAACGTTAGCAAATGTAGATAGAAAACAAAAAGTAGTCTTAAAAGAGAGAGAACTGATTAAAACAACCATTTGCATGGTAATTTGAAACAATTCCACGCAGAAACAGACTTGGGGTTTAGCGTTGCGATGAAAGTTATTTGAATATTATGGACTAGTGAAAGTAACAATGCTATTATTTGTCCAAATTTGTTCGGTTTACAGTTTGCAGCTCACTGGGAACTGTGCAGTATAGGGCTACCAACAAACGCACGTTGTTTTTAAATTAAGCTGGTATTTGTATCATAGGCATATTTAAGTATTTGTATAACATATAGTATGTAAATATATAATAAACACTAATATTGAGTTTACGGGCATTTGAAACACAAAATAGGAGATATTATTTTGTCAGAATACAAATAAATTCTATTTTATGCTTTATTCGTAGCACTTTTGCTCTAGTTTTCCTTGTAGAGAGAAATTCCAGTGAAGTTAAGCTACCACGTAGAGGAGAGTTATTGGAAATTCCATACATTTTGCCTTTGCTTATATCTTTTGTCAATTTTGTATAGCCTTTGATAATAAAATGTCTTTTATACATACAGGAGCTGGACGTCCAAAATTTAATATTAATTTGCGTTTTTTGTCCACATTTTGACAGCCCGGTCTGTACGGACAATTCGATGTCTAAGCCTAATTTTGGCGATCAAAAACGCTGCCAGTATTTCAATTGTTTTTAAGATATATTATGTTTTATTTTAAATTCATATTGTAAATCATATTTAATTTAAAAAATATAAGGAGTAAGGAAGTTTTTAATTTATTAATGGCACTTGGCACGGATCACGAGTGTGTCTATATAACGACACTGAAGGGACTGTGCATTTTACGACGTTGAGTTGATTCACGGAGTTGTCGTTAAATCGAGTGACGTTACATGGAGTTTAGACTGTATTCAATATAAATCTAATTGCAGTTTGTAACTGTTGGAGAACAGTCCATCTGCTAATGAACAAAGTTTGCGTCAAATGTAGGCGTTGTTCCTTTAAATTCGCTTTATAGTATACCCTTTCAAAATGGACTTACTAACTTTGGAGTCACATTACAAACGTTAAATTTTCTCATAAACAAATACCACTCTATTTAATGAAAATATATTTTAATTTACGATCATTTAAATAATTTAAAACACTTAATAATAATTTAATTCTGTTAGCTTTGAAGTAATTGTCTCGTCTATTGCAATAGTCTCTAGTTCAATTCCACGCCGAAATATGAAATGAAAATATATAATTTATTAGCATAAGCACTAAAGGCATGCACTTGCTCATCGTTAAACTCTACCATGACTTCGGAAAGGCCTATGACGAGAAAAATACCACAACAAACTCATCAAATAATATATTTTAAAAAAGTATGTAATAATTTGTGTGTATCAGTAGTGTATCCTAGTTTCAGGTCTGCGCATAAGTTATAACCACCCGTAATTATGAAATGCAATTTAAAGTGCACTTAAACTAATTGAAGCATTCGTTACGCAAAGTTGCAATTTATCAAATTAAACGCTTAACTTTTGCTTTTCTGCAATAAAGTTGCACATGTGGAAGTTAATTACTCCATAGAGCTTTCGACTATGACAGTGAGGTTCATATACATGTTATTTAACAGAAGTATGGTATTCTTCAACAAAAAGTGGGAAGCGAAATACCAGTGAACTGACTTAGTCGCGTTTCGGAATCAGCTTGGGAAAGTAGCTGGGGACGGAACATGTTCATCTCCTGAAGACGACATACTAAAGACGACTGTTGCACCTAAACCAGTGATTGTCAACCACTGTGCCGCGGTACTTTTGTGTGCCACGAAATTCTAAAAGTGTGCCTCAACAAGTTGAGAATCACTGACCTAGGCATTTGTCTGTGGTGACAGTTCTCTCCACCCAAGGACCGCGTTCTAGCTGAACATAGCGCAATATGGTAATATGTATAACTAAAGAAGTAAACCTAACTATGGATTTAGTAATCAAACTTTAACAACAAAGTTTCAACGAGCAACCAATAACACAACATTGCGGTCTTCACAACGAACGTACTCTGTTGGGATTTGTATAACATGCATAGTTTAACAATTCATTTGCGCATAAGTAATATAATATCAATATATACTCTATTCGCTCTTTCTCCTGTTCTTTCTCCTTCTAGTATAGTTGCATAATATTTTTAAAATAAGTAACCAAATGACAAAAATTAAAAAAAAAACTATTTTATTTTTGTTTTCCAAAATAATGTCAAAATAATTAATGATTCATATTGTATTATATTATATATAAACTATTTCCATTTTTGTATAAATGTTTATAATCGCCTCCACTTTGCCGGCTATATAATAAAAACAGCTCAGTTTATTAATTTAGAGACGAGAGCTTTGTAAATAAGTATATGTATGTATTAAAACAATATTTACTAGTTACTAATTAATAGAATTAAATTTGATACTTCCAAACTACAAAACAATCTTGAACAGCTACAGAATTTCTCATTCCGTTCCCGCATTTCAAGCAACTTGAATAGAGCTTTGAGAGTGACTCATTCACACAATTGCCAAGCTTAACGATGTCAGTTGTTCAACCACGCTGTTGACGTCACTTCTGCACCAAATCAGCATATGAATAACACGCTAGTTGGCTTACTATTCTGAATGCTTATTGCTGGAAATACTAGCTCTTGTTTGAAAGGAGTTTGTTGTCTTTTGTAATTTTCATTTGAATTAAAATTAAAGCGCTCGTATCTGCTTTTTTGTCTTTAATTTTGTGTTTATAAGTATTAGGACGAAAATAACTCAAATTAGAATTAAAACTCGAAACAAACAATTACTTTTTTTATTTATTTTTTATTAAATCAAATCAAAGGGGACACAATGGCTAAGTTGACATTTAAGCGGCATAGAAGACAGGATTACTAAAAACAATTGAAAAAAAAACAATTGAATAAAAGAAAATATACTTATTGGGATTATTCAGAAATGTGTTATATTTGTAAATATAACGTCATATGTATAATATATTAACACATATTTTATTTGAAATCATACTTGGATCATCCGCGTAACAGCTGACGCGCTAGAGTCCGTTACGTCAGTATAAAGAAAAAACTAAAATAAATCTTCGAAATCAAATTCTTCGAATATATTTTCATTAGAGAGTGATATAGGTATCTAATGAAGTTAATATAAAAATAAAATTAATCTAAATTCAGAGGCTGTACGTTCGTAAAATTTTAAGCCTGCGTTAATTCCAATATCAATATTCTAATCTCGTGGTAGGCGAGATTTAATATCGATCCTATTCGATATTCGTTACGGAATATAATTTGGACCGTTCGACCAAAAAGAAATTAATTGGTAGACCTATAAAAGAGAATTCATCTAACGACCTATGACTATAAATATATACGCATATTAATCCTAGACTACTGGTTTTGCGCGAACATACAATTTTAACATTTTTTTTATTACCACATTCATTTGTTTTACACAAATCTACGTATACATCATAATCGCTATAAATGAATATTTTTTATGCTTGTTTATGCTCACCGATAAAATCCTTGATAGCCTGCGATCCGGAGTCAAGAATATCTGTTGGGTTGACCCGAATGCGGCAATGTTTGACAAATGGCATATTTGGAAGTTTGCTCCAGTCACCTCCGCCTGAGGTGGAGCAGTGTACATCAATAGAGATCGAATTCTCATAGGCCCGAATAACACGTTGGACCTCGTTCTCTTGGAACGCGTCTGTGAAATCGGCTAGAGAAAAGGTGCCGTCCTGTGAAAGAAAGAAAGATAATTAAGAATTTGAATAAACTCTGCTATATGTTAAAACAGCAGAAACAACCGTTGTCAGAAAATCAAGTGCTCTATCCACTATGCCTTCTTCTACAACTCTCGTTTTTTATGTATGTTAATAGTTTAGTAATTTACTTTACCAAATAAAATAATTAGCAACAAAGAAAAGAATGTGAATTAGTAAAACATTGACAAGTTAAATGTATTTATCCAATTCATAACATAACTAGAAATTCTTCCATTTCGACCGACGTCATTAGTGCATGCCATCTATTACGGAAATTAAAATCTCTAACGAACCTTTCAGTACTACACAGTTCATCGAGAAATGTGACCTACATTTCAAGTTACTTTTCCAAATTCATATAGACATAGAATTTAAGTATATTAATCGAATCTTTCGAAAATTTCCTATGTAATTTTAATCCCAACAAAGCAAACAATAAATTAATATAAGCATGGAAAAAAAACAAATGAATAAAGTCTGTATTCTTTTGTTAAGATTTTATTTTAGTGATCCGATATTATTTTAATCTGTCCAATATGGTTGCAGTAATAGTCTTTTAAATTAATTAATGTATACTTTTAGAAACGCAAACTAAAGCAATTTCATTTTGAAATTTAAACGATAAAATAAATCCACTGAAAAGTGTCGCGTTTGTAATAGTTTCGTAACTGAGAAGAGGCACGAAGCAATTAAATTAAAGTACATAGCAAATCCATTAGCAGATACAATTCTCTCAGATTTAACAGAAAATGTACAATTATCTTAAACGTAAAACAAACAGTTCTTTGTGAATAAGCTTTTAAATTTAAATATAAAATTTAAAACTGTTTTAGTGTAATACTTTACATCATATCGCAATTAAGTAAACTTTCAATTTCTTAATTTTAATTTCAATAACTAATCTAATGTAATCAGCAACAATGATCTCAATCTAGAAGAAAATGGTTCGTGATGAACATATATCTTATCTATTCTGAATTTGGCTAACATCTATCAGTATAATCAGTATATCACTGAAATAGATCCCATTTTCTGCACGTGACAGACATATTTTAGTACGTAAATGTAAATATTGTACATATTAAATAGTTTTAAAAATTTTCACTTTTTTCTTTTGTTTTATTACAAGTGTCAATTGAATATTACCTGCATAATCCAGGATCCATTTCCGGCGAATGTGTAGCCGGCATGGATGAGATGTCTATGCCGTGTGAATGAACTGAGCAGGTTCCTCATGCACTGCATCAGCGTGTTCATCTGCGGGTGGATCAGGATCTCTGTCACGAGATTCTCTGATGCAAACTGTATAAGCCGTTCGCCTGTAACAATTCATTGTAAATAAATTATAGAAGTCTTGACGTTTGAAAGTGATGGAACTAATCCGAAACAAAGATTGCGCTAACAACATTAGTCTATCTACTAGTTTACAGAGTTCCTAACGAATATATTGTGTACACTATTTTACTAGTAAGATCGACGTAAGATCTAACATTAATGTATCCTTATGACGTCATTAAAATCAGGTGCACAGTTATGTTGGTCAAGTATTAAGTAGTGTACTTTTATGATAAAATCAATGAAGAATTCGTAGTTGAATCACGTAATTTTGACTATAAACTTTCATCAAATCTAACCGATAATTCTGACTTTATGATTATATGAAAAGATTACACGTAAAAGAAAGGATCGTAAATGGTAATAAAAGAAGTATGACTAAATGTGGTATGTCCTTGACTTTTGGTTTCGCATTGAACGTGACGTAGCGGTAGGCGCAAATAAAATTAATGGCTCTTTCACACATTCCTTTTGGTCTCCAATATTTTTTGGTTGATTTTGCGCAGTGCGTCATGTGTGTGGTTTATTTTGTCTTAGGGAGCGTGTGTATATAGACTAAATATAACTTGTGATTTATGCTGTCATTTTCTATATATTTATTGCTACGGCTGGCAAGAAATGCTTACACATTCGATTCCCGGTGGATCTTGTTCTGAAATCCATAACTCAGTTTATATATTCTAGGTTAGACCATTCTATGTTTATGACTTGAATCACTTTTCGGACTTCATTGTAGGTAATAGGTATGGGGATTAGGAATTAGGGAATACCTATATAACTTTTTAAAGTTCTAGTTAGTATATTCACAAGACAATGCTTTATTTATAGTAGCTTGCTTAATGTTAAGCTAAACGGTGTAAGTGGAGCGACTGTTAAGACTGTCTTGACAAGACCAATGCGCTGATCGGGTTGACAAGGATAGGATGTTACACTTGAAAGTATCTGTCTGCCCACCATGCTTAAAAATATTGTATGAATTAAATATTCTTAAAACACATTAATTACATTTTAAACAGAAATAAACAAATACAATAATATTCACGCGGCAAAAAGAGAATTTAAATGTTTAATTTTAAAATCCCGTAATTCATGAGGGCGTACGTCGGTCGCTCTTATAATAAAGAATTACGAAAGCGATGGAAACTTTTGTCGGCCATGTTAAGCTAGAACTCTAAAAGAGTTTTGTTTATGGACTAAAATGGCTTAGTCGGCTCAGGGAGGTTTTTCAGTACGTTCTCCACTTAATGCCTCTTCTGTACTGAAAACACTCCTTTGTACGCATTAAGCTGCCTTTTATTTGAAACTTTTATTCTTTATTATATCCGTAGGTTAAAAATGTAGACATTTTTTCCTACATTCTGTCTGTGTGTGGGACAGTGGGAACACATAATTTCTAAGGCGTAATTTTTAAAGGTTTTTCACCAACTTAAGATTGTGCTAATAGAGTGTGTTATATACTCCGTCAGAAAGGTTGGAATAGAAGACAATATCAATAAAAATATAACATAGCTTCGGTATTTATCACATAGATAAAACATCCAATGAGTATTTTCTTTTTTTTTAATAAAAGTAGAAAGCCCTACGGGCCAATAGGCACGCTCGTGAATAAAAATAAAACATAAAAAAAGAGAATTCGTAAATTGTCCTGTTCAAAATTTCTATCTGTCTATTTTCGGGTTTTTGAACAAAAGTTTCAGGTTTTATTTTACGCATGAATAAAATACTTTTTTTTACGGACGACGTCTAAAACAATTTGTTACGTACAAAATTAATTATTTAGAGCGTAACATTTTTTGGTTGTATAATATTGTTCTGATTATGAAATATAATAGGAATCATATAGGTAGATATACAATGCCCTGATCCCAAACTAAAAAATACCCAGTGCTAAGAGAATCAGAGGCAACAAAAATTTGTAACATAGACTAATTATTAAGTATATTTATTTTATGGATTGGATATTGAACCCGGGACCTGAGTGTAACAGATTAGGATATAAATAAATTATTGTGTCTGAAAAAATGATCACCTAAGGGTATCTTAAAACAGGGTATATAATAAAGGAAAGTTTTAAAATATTACGCTACAAAAGGCGTGTAATAAATCTTAGTTCCCAAAGGTCACAAATCCATTAAACTCGACAGATATCCACAGAACGATGTCATCCATTTTCATTGTGATTTTCTCTGGCTTTTACCATCTCAGCTGTTGCTAAGGTCTATAAATATATTATAGTAGGAAATACTTATTTAGGTCTAGGTATTTGATTTCCTATATATTTGAAAAATTAAAGTTGTTTTGTATCGATATTATAGGTAGGTATTATGAATTTCACGGATAGATGTCGCCACTGTTGTTTAAGAACGTCGAGGCGTTTGGCGCCGACCATAGCATAAGAGAAGAAACAAAATAAAGACAAATATGAACCGAGCATTTGGTTTTTCAACATTGCCCGTAAACAGGTAGGTATTATGAAAACATTAAAAAAGAAAGTATTTTAAGATTTTCTTTACTTATAGCCTTTTTATAAACACATAGAATAAGATAAAATAAACTGAAAGTTTTGAAGAATAGAGATTAGAAGCTCAAATGAAATTTCAGTGAGGTTTATATAAGTTTAAATTAAATTCAAATGGAATCCTAATAGCAAGTTAACTCCAGAATGTCTGTCCGACGTAGATAGGCAGACCAGCAGCCTTTAGGGATCAGCGAGTTATTGACGCTTCACCAAATTTTCACAAAGGAATCTTATGAAAACGGGAGTTTTTTTTTACAATTTGATATCGAATAATGAAAGAAGATATAATATAATATAATGAAAATGTATTTTCTTTATGTTGTTTTGTGTTTTTTTACATTAACAATTATAATAGGTACCTATATCACACATTTTATAAAGGAAAATATTTAAAGTTTGCTACATTAGGTCGATGAAGGAAAATAACCTCCACTAACATTCAATAACTTAACGTGGCATTCATTATCAGGATACGTGAAGTCGCTAAACTTTTTTATATATTTTATATTTTTTTGTTAATTAAAACTTTAATATTGATTTTAAAATAAATATAAATACCTTTCAGACATGAAGTGACCCTGTAAGTATTAACAGAAGTATACAAACATATACTATATTCATGAAAACATTTGTAAATAAATGTTAATTTCGATCGATCCCGCGATCATTACCATTGCGTTAAAGTCAATTTTAGAGTAATTACTTATTTTATTACACAAGTAATGATTTGTCATTTAATTACATTTTCGTTTGCCACTCCAATCTCTCGTCATAAATTAGATTTACGGTTAATATAATGTTGATCATCGATCATTTCGCTCATTCGATCACTGACAAACAAGCGTGCTTCGTAGACCGATTTTAGCAAGCACAGCTGTCGACAATATTTGGACAGTGTGAGAAAATAACATTTCAATATTAAGTTAGATGAATGTTTTTAAAAAACACGATAATTTCAAGAAAATATATTTACTATCTTTTCTCTAGTAATATTGCGCAAGTAAGAAGGAATCTACCGATGTTGCTATTAGCTGGTTTCCCCAATTGTAGCAGACCAATATTTAACACTGTTTATTTTAATTTTCATTGGCGAAAACTTTAATTGGCTTTTTTTTATTTTCATGTGTATGCATTAACTTTTTTGTATTTAGCTGTAAGTTTTCCAAAAAAATTAAAATAAAATAAAAAATATATAAAAAGTACTCAAGTACCTATATTAAATAATACATTAATAGGACATAAATGCGGCTATGAAACATTAATAAAATGATGTCGATATCACAAAAACTCTTACTCAAGGGCATCGTTTTGCAATTCGAAACGCTAACGTAAAATCCAGCCATTAATCTACGAAGTTTCAGTTGTGAAACCAACGGACTAGAAACCTGATAAACCTAACGCCCCCCGATGCCCTAAATGTGCTGGAAATTCAATATTCGTGACATTACGACCTTGGTATATATAACCTACTTTTTACACTGAAACGGTTTTCGTTAGCGACATGTAAAAGATTACTTTCTTTAAAAGTATTTTAGTTGGTTTAATATATGAACAGGCTATTTTTCATATATGTACACGTGTATGTTGTATGTCTATTGGTGTCTGTCTAAATGTCTATGGTATCCTAGCGCCATCTGTGGTACTGTGGTGGAGTGATATGGTGACCAATTGCGGTAACACTATATTTAATAATAATACGTTCTGTACTTATTTGTATAAAGTTTAATCTCAGTTGATTTAATTATCAAAAATACTGTTTAAATGACTTTAACTATGCACAAAATAATGCCCGAATATGTTTAGATCATATCAGTTGTTATTGTACTGTACGACAATTGCAAGTCCGATAAAATTAGTTATTTTAATTTTTTATCTAGTATACAATAGTGTTATAGAAATAAGAGATGGGGAAAGTTGATAGCAGAAAGCAATTAGACCGACCAGATTGCTTGGAGATGCTGGTACAATCCACCATTAGATAAGCAGCATTGCAATGTTAGATCTTTCGCTTGCAATCCGGATTATATACATTAATACTAATATGTCAAGTTCATAAATTCAATCAAGTTGTAAGTAACATCGAGAATGTTCGTTGAAACAGCAAAGTAAATGGGAAATGTAAATTCATTGCAAGCTAAGCTGTTAATACGAAGGCAGATTGATTGATGGAGGCTCTGATGGATCGTTTGATAGAATGACGGCATTATTTCTGTACGTGAAAACCGAAAGGCTTTCAATGCTTATCGTTACTCTCTCGATATTAATTGACTTTTATGTTTTACGATTTTTGAGTAATTGGCTACGTTTTGTTTAAACTTTATGGCATATACAAATTAATTAATTAATTCAATAATATCAGCCATACGACGTCCACTGCTGGACATAGGCCTCCCCCATTGAAAGCCAGTGTGATCTATTTGTAGCGGCTTGTATCCAGCGATTTCCTGCCGCCCTTACAATGTCATCAGTCCATCTTGTTGGTGAGCGTCCTGTGCTGCGTTTGCTGGTTTATATAAATATGTACGAATATGTGTCAGCAATATAAACTAGTAAATGTAAGTAAGAGATAGATTAACCCTAAAACTGTATTTGACCGTACCTACCTGTTCGGTTTTCGATATATCCGAGATTATTCGCAAAGAAGTTTATTCGAATATAGATTTACGATTATTTTGTTGCGACAAAGAAAAAATAGTAGACATTAGAAAACAAAAGAAAATCGATAGTCTAAAAATAAAATATGCGTAGGTAACGACGCTTAATACATATGTATTGTGACACTCCCCCCGTGTTCAACTCGAATGAACATGTGAAGATGGTCATGTACCTACCTAGCAACCCTCTACCCCTTTGAATTTTCCTCCCGCTTATATGGAAATTCACCCCTTAATAATATAGTACTTATTTAACTAATATTGGCCAATGATTTATGATCGTGATCGTCTAGTTTAGAGTGGCAGAACCTCTACGTTGTGATTGTCTAATTAAATATGGACCGCTACGTTGTGTAAATTTATAGAATTAAATGTTATAGTAAGAATTCATAGAAAGAGACACAGAAAATACAGTTAGTGATCACCTGAAAATGTACGCACAAAGAGAAAATCTATAAATCAAAATTTATAATACAAATAAGTAATTGAACATGCAACTTAGCTCTGTACCGCCGCCTCGTACACGCCGTCCCGCGGATGATCTCGAACACACTATCACTCGCGATTAATAACATATGGGCCACGCGAATTTAATGTATAACGAATACGAGTAGTAGTACGAACCGCACGAATTTTACACGAAACGATTAGAAATGAATACGAGAAGGAACTCAATTTAACGTCAGCCTTTCTATAAAATGGATTACTCATTTTGAGTAAATCGTCGACGAACTGGGGCCTCCCTTCCAACCTACAGCCCCACCACCTTTGTCTTAGAAGAAGGAGACGAAATCCTTCGACAAGGTCCAACAGAAGCCATTGCAAAATCTTCTAAGCTAAAAGGGGAACGAGCGGTTGATCTAGTGATCAGGTTATGGGCCCTACCGATCTAGAAAAGAGAGAACAAAAGAAACAACCTGTATGGAGATAACAGAATGTGTGAAGATGTGTCCTCAATCGGACGTGACCTATATCCCGTAAATAAAATCCTTGTATGAAGAATAATAATAGATGTATTGTATCCTTATTCGGATACGATAATAGCAGAATAAGCTGTGGAGAAAATAACTAATCCTCGATGCAGAAATAAAATATAATTGTTGATTATATTGATGGCCGTTGAAGAATCCATAGATGATAAATACATGTGTGGTGAAAACCACTGAAGAATTGTTGAAAGTAGTTACACGCAGACAGAACTCCTGAAGAATTGTGGAGAGTAGTTGCACGACTAATCCTCGATATGACAACATGGGGAGCCTGAAATCCCTACGCTAAACCCTAAGGCTGACA
>JAPWLS010001115.1:0-34477 GCA_028551675.1 Tineola bisselliella
GCTACATCCTCGTTACGCCCAAAATACAATTCGAAATATTAAATAATTCGGGAGGTACATTTTACGAGTCGCGTTGAAAGCGCTACATTTTAAACTGTACCTTGTGTTCGACGACAAAGCGGTTGTACATTGCTTTCAGAGAAGTTTTTAAAATGTCAACGTCAAATTTGTCATTTACTTGCGGTGACCGCTTCTTACCTTATTTTGTGACCTCGATTAATTTAACTGGCTTAAAAAGGGACCCAAAGTCTGCGATAAATTACAAAATTGTTATTCATTCATCGAAATTATGTATATTCAATAACACTTTGAACCCTATCTCTTTGTATTATAAACTGTATAAATCTAAATATATCTACGTATAACCAAAAATTAAACACGAGTGTCGCAAACTACAAAAGGGAAGGAAATGCAGGGATACACCCTTCATTAAAATTGGAGCTTTCACAAAGGAGCCCCGAATACTTCAGTGTACATTTTAAGCTAAATAAGCCCTTAATACCGTTATTTAAATTCCTAATCAGTACCGTATTCAAAATATGATTTTATATTACAACACATGCTCGTATTTTCAATTGTTTTTTATTGCCGTGATTCAGCTATAAAATACGGTCTACAAATAGAAATGACTGAAATAACTGCTATTCAAGTTAAATATGCAATATACCGAATTGTAAAACAATTATTGTTATAGGTTTCTTGTATATGACTATTTTTTCAGAAACTGCTTTTATCGTGCGAGGTTTGAAATGAGGTTAAACCATACAAAAATAGTTTTGTTAACACGTATTTGTGTACTTAAACGAATTAAATATTATGTTTAAAAATAAAAATGTTTTGTATATCGTGCTGATAACGTCCGTCAACGTGACATAATAAAAAAATATTTAAAAATTTCATTAAAACAATTTTATTCCCCAACTCTCATGTCATTCGTCTCCATGCATCTTTGTTTTGTGTCCCATAAAAGGTCAAACTGTTTCATATAGAAATCTAATGTGACTTTAATATGACTCAAAAATATAAGATTTTCTTACAAGGTTTTTGAAGATGTCTATGGAGGTACCATCTGGAAATAGTATGTGATAAATATAAATAAATTAAAATAGAGGCATATTTGTTTTGACTCTTCTAAAATCTTTCGTTACTTTACAGTCACTTCAATTGTTTTACTTAGTGTTCTTTTAAAGAGAAAAAATCACACAATATTATGGGACACACGGGCACTAAATGGAACTAAAATAATGAACGTATAAGCACATAACTTTATAATTTAGGGAATTTCCTCTTTGATTTCATTGTACTCAGAATTTTCCTTTCAACTTTCAGTAACGGCTGCTAACAGAAACTTGCGAGTATTAGAGTTTTTTTTTCAGTAGATAACAAAGGCTGTAGATGCCTTTGACAAGAAGAAGAGCGTATTTTTGTCAATTATGTGTTATTTTTTGAAGTGCCGATATTTTGACATTGTCTACGACATTCGACTGCTCTAGAATTCTTATCCCTTATTATGTTAGTGTAAAAAAGCTATTTATTCTTCAAAGAAAATGAAATAAAAATGGTGAATAATTTTGTTTTTCTTAACCGTTATCGCTATTTGTATGTTCAGAGCCGTTCTAATACTATATCTTGTTGAAGTAATCAGAACAATCTGACTACTTTCTCCCTTCTAGCATATTTAAAGGACAATAGCCTATATAGTAATAAATATTCGGGGAAAATACTCTTATTGCGTTACTGTATTTTATTACTACCTATTTCTGTACTTAAAGATAGTTGTATAAATATAATAGGTATGTATCAAATGAGATTGTCTTCTCACATACTTCTAACGCTCCTCGTGACTGGGGGGCTACTCAGGCATATCCGAAGTTTCGTGATACGGCCGTCACCTCTGTAGCTTACGTCAATTTTGACATATAAGCCCGTAAAAATTCCTGTCAAATATCCCTAAAATAAGCATTGTGTGGCCTATCTGTCGTGACGTTGCTGTCAAATCCATAATTTCGTGAATGATTACGTAAGTGTTCCTGAGCAGGGAATGTCCGTATTTTCGTCCGAAGTGCGCCTGAGTAGCCCCCTTGACTCGTTAACCGCTCTGTCACATAAGGAAACCAATACAAGTTTTACGAAGTAATCGAGTGGTAAAATATATATAATCAAGATATTTAAAACATTGATTTTCGGATAAATTTCGAAATAGTAACTAATCTATAACTAATTCACGAGTATGACGTACTTGAAAAATGCATTCAGATCATTATTGTGTTTATTTTCATTAATTCAGTTCTATATTTCGAAAGGTTTGCAGCAAGTGGATTGTACCTAGTGTAGTGATACTCTTAAACTAGTTGAGTACATTTAAATTTACAAGTATCTCTTAAAAACTCGACGCATTTCTACTAAAAATCAAAGTAACATTGAATTTGATATACGATAATGAAAAAAGGGTTCGCGGAAATGAAAGGTCATTAACCCAACCATCCTTTGGAATGAAAAGCGATATATAAATTAAATTTTCACATGTTAACTCACGGATGTGAATTTCTATGCAAAAAATATTTCGATATTTTTTACGTAGAAATTTCGATGGTTGGTATAAAAAAGGGTTTCTATGGGAAATCCTAACTTTGAAATGTGTTTTATAAGAAATAATCGTTTTAAAATGGCTGTAGTGATTTCAATTTGAATTGGTATTAACTAATAATAAAAATTTAAATCTATAATAGTTTTTAACCCAATATATTTATTCCAGATAAACTGAAAATCTGATGAGCTCTGAAACTTATTCGATTTTGCTTTATTTTTTTTATAAAAAACTATGTGTTACTTTATTGAATTCAAACTGAAATATTCAGCATGTATTTTTTTATTTAAACTATTTTTCCCGTAAATTTTTCACATTCAATTCAGCTTAGACTATTTGAAATTCAGTGTTTTATGTTACGTATATGAAAAGTCGTTGAAACTTGCGTACAGATCGGAGTACAAGAAGAAAGTTAAAAATTCATCAACACAAAACACCGCAACACACAAAATTGTGTTACCTCGCAAAAACTTTATCCGTAAATTCAAGTTCCAGCTTAAGTAACAACTTAAGTTCAGTTTTGTACTAACTGTCACATGACTAAATTCGTCCTTATGAGGCGAATTCAACGTTTAATATCGCCTTTTTCTTTAACATATGTTTCTATAAATAATAATAATAATAAACGTTTATTTAAAAATCAATTTGTACAGTTTGTTGCCTTGCCACGAAAAACCAGTGTTGGCTTGTCTTGATCTTGCAAATTTGTTTTATGTTTCTTAATATAACTTAACTATAATGTAATTCAAATTAATGTAACATGTTTAATACACAAGAAATAACAAAATAATATATTGGTAATAAGAAAATATTATATTTTTATATACAGGTTGTTTCAAAATTTTTCCATGAAATAGTTATTTAATTTATATTTATAATTTTTAATGTTCAAAGACTATATACAAGTTTATAAATTTAAGTATTTTTTATTATGAGAAACAAGTCAACTAGGCATTTACATAAGGTGCCTGCCTAACGCGAATTGTTGGGACGAATTTTTGTTTCAAATAGGTACCAACCCCATGCTAGTAACAGTGGGAACGAGTTGCCTGAACAAGTCTTGTTGAAATTTATTCAGCTGCCTATTCGCCTCACACCCTACTTCTGCTTTAAGATAAAAATTACTCCTATTAAGGTTTTTCTTATCATTAATTCTTTCTTTATATGTACTGTTATGTACTCAAGATGTGTCAGTACACAATTGATTATTGCATTCAATTGTGTATAGCACACATCCCTAGTGCCTCATAACCTGTTCCTGATTAGTCAATAGGAGGTCTAGCACTTGTCGTCGGTCAGTCCATGCAACGTGCATGAGTCTAGTAATGTATAAATAAATATTAAAGCAGTCAAGAGGTCGTTTCACTAAAATACACCACCCAACCAATACATGTACAAGATAAACTAAATACAATTCGATATAAGTACTAATTTACAGTTAAGCAAGAATATTTGCATGAGTATTTACTAGAGATGTTCCGACTAGTCGGCCACTAGTCGGTAAAGCCGACTATCCGGCCACTATCGTAGTCGGCGACTAATCGGTAAAAAGCGCCGACTATCCGGTTTCTTACTTTGTGTCTATTTCTCAATAAAATGTATGTGTTACTTCCTTGTAAAGAAAACATATTGATGACATTTATCAAACAAAATTAGTATCTTAATTAAAAAACAAATCTACATAATATTTAATGTCATAAATTGCAATACTACGTGATGATATTTGAAAATATCGTCTAACTAGTGAGCTGTAAAACTCAAACTTTCTTTGTTATTTATATTTGTCCACATGTCAGGTGTGACTGAAATTGCAGCGAATCAGCTGTAAACGAAGCGTCACGGGAATCCCCTAAACCGTAATCGGCTTGGCCGATTAGTCGGCCGACTAGTCGGCTTATTTACAACCGACTAATCGGCTAGTCGGCTAGTCGGCCAAAGTCATAATCGGCACATCTCTAGTATTTACTAACAATATATTGTACAGGCTATGATTGGCGAGTTTCTTAGATTGCGATTTCTTCGTGTGCCATTTTTTTTTAAGACAAGTTATAACGTGCTAATATAGAGCTAACTCTAACCTAACCTTTTCGTTATTCGTTCAGTTTTGGGATCCTCAACTAAAGCAAAGCCGAATTTTTGATTATATTTTAAGGATATTTATACAAATGTAGTAAACTGGATATATAGCGCCACCTAGCGGTCATTGATATAATTATATTGAACAAAGTTTTGTCCCATATAAACATATGGCTCAGTTCTATGTGTTTCAATTCGGCGTCATTATGAGTAATGGCGGTAATTTGAGTTTCGAAGTTTGAAATGAATAAATAATGTAGAAAAGGCTGTGTTTTAATTGAAGATCAAACACTAAGAAGCCATCAAAATAAACAAAGAAGTGTAATTACAAAAGACGCCTTACAAATTATGTTATAATAATAGATTTTAATTTGTATAGTAACTGGGCACAATAATAAATTTCACAAAAAAAGTTATGAGTAAAATGGTACATATATTCGATTAGTAAAATAATTTAGTTTTCCGAGAAATACAACATTAAAAGAGAGATAGATTGTATTAATTGTGATTCATATATAGTTCAAGAAAATTAGTTAAATAAGGGCAAGAATCTCGGAATGAGAGATGGTCGGTTATAAACTTGTACAGTAGTACCTCGACATGCGAGTTTAATTCGTTCCGTAACCTTGCTCGTATCTCAAAGCACCGTATGCTGCTGCGAATGTAGATCGGGACGCATGCTGGGGTCGTGTGCAGCGGTGTAGTGTGCAATTCCTCGTATCTCAAAGCAAAATCTCGCTCGCTCGGCGGCTCGTATCTCAAAACACTCGTATATCGAGAGGTACCACTGTATTATAGCTTTATTTTGACACCCTAAAACTTGTCTCAAAACCTACTTATCGTTGGGTGTCTGTGACTACAGATATTCCAAGGTCAAAATTACATTATGACTATATATTACAAAAAGAAGTAGGTATTATTATATAAACTAAATGAAATTTTAATTATAGGATAGGACGGCATGCTCAAGGTGATAAAGGGATAGATACTACACTTCTAATAAAAGTACAAAAATACATAGTACATAGAACCAAATAGATGTAAGGAAGAGAGGAGAAAAATAAGTTCAAAAATACGAATTTTTACACATTTATCGTAAATATTTTAAATCGTAGTAAGTATATTTAAATGTACAGATTTAAATAAATTTCTGTTTGGAATTAATTTGTCAAAATCCAAAATCCGACGCGTGAACGGGAAATTCGATCAAACGTTAATTCTAATGTGAACGCATCCAATAAAAATGATTTATCCGTTCCGCACTGGCCGCTTCAACTTTTTTTTTCTTTTTTTGATAAATGGCGCGAAACGTTGTGTGTTTTTTTAATTACCATCAATCACTCGGATGAAGCTCACTGATTAAAGTTTTAAAACTAATTTTAGCATTTAAACTTACAATTTTTTTACGCCTTGTACGCTCGTTTCCACTATGCCTGCTAAGTGGCTAGTCTCACTGCTTTAGAAAGTGTCTATAAATATTTACATTTATACGAAAGCGATGATAAACAATTCGAAGGGGTAGTGTAAGGCCCTTATTAAAATTAATATTTAATTTATATAGTCTATGTGCATAATTTGTTTTCCAATGCTGTATAGAACTCCATTCCGATCACTTGTTCCATATTTTCCATTGTCCTATCATATCTTCCTTTCACATATTTCAAAATACAATAAAAGTCGTAAACAGCTTTAATGGAATACTGAAGAGTATCGGTATATATTCATGTCAGGGAACGCAGGGTAACATATAAAAAACATGGAATCTTAACCCGTAATACGTGGGTAATAGAGGTGGTAATTGTAAGTGTATAAACAGGTGTGCTTTTATCAAGTATACAGTGCGGGTGACAGATACAATTTGCGTATTTCCGATGTTGGAAATGGTTCGAATGTAGTCACAATTTTTGTTATACAAAATTTTCTTCATATATTTTAAAATTTTCTATTTTCCGAAGGAATTATTTTTATGATTATGTTATTGGAAGTGTTGAGCGCATGTTTTCTGTGATATAAAATTGCTGTCGTGCATTAATCTTTAACTACTGAGGTGGGGGCCTCTCAGGTTAGTTAATTTGTTGATTATTTAAAAATAATTTTATTTATTCCTGCTGATTTATGATATCATGTGATTTTTTCTAAAAAATGCTAAGTGTTTTCTAAACTTTGAAATAATAGTTAATTATATACAAATAAATTATGTTTAAAAAATATTTAATTTAATTTAAATTAGGTACACTGAAGCTAAAAATATTAAACACTAAATCCTTATAACCATAAAGTCACTGTTCACTGTCACCGGTCAATGACCATGTACCCTTTTTCAGCTGCTGAAATTTGTACTATAGGTAGCAATTGGCCGCGGGGAGAGGGGAGTGAAGATAAATGCAAAAACCAAACTAATTTATAATTGAATAATTTTAATCTTTAATTTAAAAAAGTTTTGTTATTCCTTTTATTATATTTTAATATAATATAAAGTACATATTTCTAATGTATGTATGATCAAAACAGAAAGCACTAGTACAAGAAACAGAGAGGCCAATTCGTGTCAAAATCCGACAAAAACAATTGTATGAATATCCGTTATAGGAAATGGGGCGTCGTTCAATATAGCCTGAAGCGTCCTGAAACTTCTAGGCTATGTTTACATGATTTCTATATCGTACGCTTTTCAAACATGTTTTCTATACTAATATTACAAAGAGGAAAGATTTGCATTTTTGTATGTTTGTAACGAATTCGAACGAAGCTCAAAAACTACTGGACCGACTTCAAAAATTCTTTCACCATCTAAATGCTACATTATCACTGATCAATATAGGCTATATAAATTACAGGAAAAAAAATAAGGATCCTTACTAAAACTACAATAATGTAACCCAAAGTTGTTTTTAAAATTACCATAAAAAGCAGGTGTCGTTGAAATATGAAACATTATTGAACTTCAATATCTTCATTACTACGCGAACGAAGTCGGTCGCAACAGGTAGTTGTATATATATTTCATACGTGATAATTTAGATTTTTTTAACGGCCTAAATATAGATTATAGTTATCTCCGACGGCGCGTAATTGCTTCCTCAAGCTTAAAAACGGCGTTTAGAATTGTTTAAATTTTTTAATTAAAAAAACCATAGATTTCATTCATTGAATTCAGTAAAATATCGTATATGGTAAAAGGATTTCATGTAACCATTGCTCATTGTATAGTATATATTTATACACTCAAACATCTACATGTGGTATCAAAAAATTCATAGAGAAATATCGACACAATAACATTGGAAATTAGGAGCAAATTCACGCGAAGGAACATATTGTCGAGCTTTTAGCTTTTTGGCAATTTTCTTTTAATATTACGCGTGTTGGGAGTACCTACGTTTCCGGTAACAAGTTATAGATATCTTATGGTTGTATAGGTAACGTATTATTTATTATTTTGCTACAATACTGGCACTTATGTACGAATTACAAAAATCATCTACGTACGTACTGTATGATATGTTATTTTAAGGCGTAATCAGCTATATATGTACAAAGAAAAACTAGTGTTTTTGCCTCTGGGCTTTAACATACAGTAATACCCCGCTTTACGCGACCCCGTTACTATAACGCGAAATTCAAATTTATTATTAAATTAAGCGAAAGAGTGCGTATAAACATAATGTAGTCATCAACTTCTCTATGGTCGCGGGAATTTCAGTTAACGCGATTTTTTACCAAACGTATCCCTCGCGTAAAGCGGGGCAATACTGGAAATATATTTTCCAAAAAAAATTGTTATAATACAGAAGAGCTTATTTTTCTAATCAAAATTGTCGTACACTATCCACCTAAGACGTCTATTTTCCGAGATATAGCGATTTCAATAAACCTGAAAATTCATAGATACCCTGAAAGAATTCATTTTCATGAAAATGTTCAAAATAAGTCCCAGTATCAATTGTAAATGGGAAAATAAAAAATAAATAAATTTTATGTCAATAATAATACATTAGAAAATCCAAAAATGGCTTATAAAAAAAATTGAGTTCAAAACAAAAAACAACGACAAACTCCCCCCCGTATGCTCATAAAAAATGTAACACTAGATAAAAAAAAATGTGCTGCGTCATTTAACTCCAAAGTTGGTGATGGCAATATTTTTAACATGATAAAACCTCCATCATACACCTCTAACCTATTAATCATACCCTCGTCCGAACATTGACAGCACGCGTTCGTCAGTAAATTGAGTACCACACAATTTTGGATAAACTAATGTGACCATGATTTCGAAGAAAATTAACACTTTATCTAATTATTTTATTTAATTAGAATTGCCAATTGCTCTTAAAAGTCTGGTTTTAAGCTAAGAACTTATGGAGATTTTGGAAAGGCATATGACGAGAAGTAATCACAATAAACTCGCCAATCATAGTCTGTACAATACAATGTTAGTATTAGTAATGGGGTACATTTTTGCTTAATTGTAAATTTAGTATCTTACAAACCATTATAATTTTCATAAAATCTTATGTTGTTATTTATCAGTGGTATTTAGTTGGGAGTTTTACAATTATTATTTTCATTAATTTTTAAAACTTAACACTGTTTTCAATTATTTTTAACATTTTGTCCTACTCTATAATTAAAATTTCATATGGTTTGTTACAATAAAAGTAATATTATCTTAATTAAATTTTTTAGGTTTATCTAACAATTTATCTATAATTCGGTTTAGGATGAATTAAAAGTGGTTAAAAAAGTTATTGGCACTCTACAAGTATAGTAACCAAAGCCTTGAAAATGTATGAAATTTCAGAAACAAACTGTTTTTAGTCCATCTTCAACACGAAATGATGGTCAACGTAATAATTATTGAGCAAGTGTACTGCATATTCATGTAAATTGTACCCTTTGCTAATTAAGGCTTTTAGCAACGTTGACACCTGAGACGTTATCTACAGCGCTTAATGACGTACTAAGAGGATCAATAATTCATGTTTTAAGCGCCATGCGTAGATTATAATCATCACCGTTCAGTGTTGATAGGTTCTAGATTATTCAATTTGTTAACACTTCAGGTACCTGTAAATTGGTATTTTCCGTTCAATATATTAATTTTTCATACAAAAAGCATAGAAACCAACATAAAAGTTAGAAAAGCTAATGTTTTCTTCAACAGAGGTTAACAAAACAAAACGAAAACCTTGTTACCGAAGTTTCTTTACAAACTTTCTCTTTGACAATTGATTTATTACAAATGTTCTGTAATACATGCTCTGAATTAATTGTGCTTTCAGTTCTCTTTGAGGGAGGTTTCACATTTGTGACTTTTCTCACAACATAATCTCATTATCCGAAACCGAAAGATAATGTTGGGTCCCACGTGACAGACAATGCCTAGTGTGGGACCATCGAAAACCATGTTATGTATTATTCTCAAATAATAAATAAATAAAATAAATGCCGGTCATGAGTATCACTGGAAATCTTAACTATGTACATATCAATAAATTATTATTGCTAAAATTAACAAAGATTGGAGAAAGAAGTTTATATACGGGGGTGATTCGATTAAAAGCTACGAACTAAAAATGTGGTATCAAGCAAGGAGGCTTGTTTGCACCGTTTTCATTCGTTATTAGAGGATAGGGTGACCATCATGTCAATAATTAATTACAGGACTTTCAGAAAAAATGTAACCATGAGAAACGATTCTTACTATTCAATTCATTCAACCGATATGTTAATGTCTATAATAAATTTGTATTTGTGTCAAATACTGTATCAAAATGTATAAATAATAGAAAGCTACATTGGTATTGACCGAGCTTTTTTCAAAAATTCGAACAATATATACCAATTTGACTGTAAAAAATTTGTCGCTATCCAAAATTTAAATTATAATAAAGCCTCTTAATTGCAATAATAATTAATTCAAAAATATAACGAATTCAATACGCGCTAATTAAAAATATCAATAGCAATGTTGAATAAAAAGCAAATTGGGGAACTTCACAAAAATTAATTAAATCAATACGAACTTTAGTGAAAGTCGACAATTAAAAGTCGATTGTAATAACTGGGGGGATCTAAACGAGAGATTTTCGTACGAAAAAAGTTAACGAGTTCCCTCCGATTTATAAAAGGACCAAAGTTATTATTTATTAGGGCATCGATCAATGCAGACCCGATGAAATGAAAGCCCTTAGTGATGGAATATTTTTTTCCCTATATGAAAGCAGAAACAAGGGATAGGTTCGTAATATAATAATTTGTCGTGTTTTCGTTTATACATGGTCTAACAGAGAGCAAGCAAGCTCTTTGTTTATGTCGTTTCTCTTGATAGTCTCTCTAATATTAATTTATTTTGTGATTTACCACGTTTTGTGTAATATTCCGTTGCCTAATTACCGTTATTATTGCTTTTATTATCAGATTTATTTCATATAAATACGTAGAAGCTTCGGTGTTAATCAATGTTTCATATTAACAGGTAAACTGATAAACAATTATTTTATCAATATCTAATTACGAACATACAGTTTTGGTACAGTCGAATGCAAAAGTGCAAATACAAATATATGTGTACTTGACTGTACATACAATGTTGCATAATAAATATATTATGTATTACTCTACTTAACTCATTGAATTGTTACTCTAATACAGTGGTACCCAAAGTTTTAAGATTTGATTCTAATTCATCTAACAAAAATTTCCAATCTTGGCTGAATTAGCAAAATAATGGTATAAATATTGATAATGCTCAAAGAAATTTCTATTAACACATTCATACATATTACATTTTGGGAACCACTCGCGAATCTTAGTTTGGGAACTATTTTGATAATTGTACATATATTTTCATCTAAGTACACGTGTCTTTCCTGGTACATTGAATTATTCGCAGATATGAACAAGTTATTGTTAATTAACTAACTATAAGATGAAATGTATTTTCCAGTTCACACGTAGCTTCCTGTGTAAAATTAATTAATGTATAAAATAACTTACATTTGAGGTAAAATTTATTTGAGAGGAATATTGTATTGTTCTTGTATTTTATAGTTAACTAGCTTTTACCCGCGGCTTCGCTCGCATTTAAGTCATTAAATAAGTATCAGAGATCGTTTCAATAGAAATAGAAATTATAGTAAAAAAAATTGTGAGCCGTCACGGGACGCCTGGCAGATGTGAAATATCGAGTTTATTCAAGTCATATGCGTAAAAGACAAGATTACAACAGGAACTAATTATTGCTTAATGAAAAAATTATACTATGAATTTTTTTTACAGAAAATGATGACTATTTATTTAAGAAACATTTATTTATATTAAATACAAAAATTAAAAATTCGAAAACTTATTAAATGATATAGATTTCAGAAATAACTCGATAAAAAAAACTCGTCGCCACGGCGAGCGTCGCCACGCCAACGATTCGGTTTATACCTGCGCCAATAGATGTTTTACATCAATAACTATTTTTTAAAATAAAAAGTATCCTATGTTACTTCTAGTACCTCCAAAATTATCTGTACAAAGTTTCATGATGATCGGTTAAGTAGTTGTTGCGTGAAAACGTAACAAACAAACTCACATTCACATTTATATTAGTAAGGGATTTACAATCAAAATTAATTAAACATATTGATGTGTATGTAGTAATTATGGAAATAAAAGTCCTTCTTGAGTGTGGTCATTTATCGAGTTTGTTGACGACTGACAGACAATGCGGTAGTCACCTGTCATTATACAATTCATATAAAAGGTTTACATAACTACCCTCTAATCATAACTTACATACAGTAATGCCCCGCTTTACGCGAGGGGTACGTTCCGGAAAAAATTGCGTTAACTGAAATTCCCGCGACCATAGAGAAGTTGATGACTACATTATGTTTATACGCACTCTTTCGCGTAATTTAATAAAACATTTGAATTTCGCGTTATAGTGAAACCGCGCATAACGGGGTCGCGTAAAGCGGGGTATTACTGTACATGTATATTCCGCTATTTCTTAATAAACTATTTTACAAAACAATTGCTAATTCACAATAGTAGTGGGTAATATTTTACATAGACTACTTAAATAAAAAAAGATTCCAGTAATAAAGTTAATGGTCTTAAACGAAGCATCTGAGAATATGAACAATTTCATTATAAGCATTCCCTTTTCAAAATTAATTAGCAAAGGTTTGCTTCGTTACTTCGCATCTAAATTCGGTAATTTTACTTGAATATTAACAGTTAATGCTCATAACTTTAACCTGGTTTCATTACAACGGAGTCCCTCAAGGTGCCCTCGTGGGGCCCTTATTATTTACGAGATAATTATCGACGTACTACATGTAAATCATTTTGATTCTTCTATATTATAATATACGATATTAGTTAATATTTCATGCATGTGTTTTGAGTTAATTCTGCACCAGAGAGTTACAAACTAATTAGAAATGATTTACGCATGTGGGCGCTGGAGCCGTGTTTCGGCGGATTACTATTTTCACGTAATAAACACGAGATGTATGATGTACCTACTAATTTATTATATCTATTACATTTAATTATTTATTATCGCTGAAAAACAATTTGTAATGTCGATTTCACGCCATATTTCTTTTATTATAATAAAATATTACAATTATATGCTTGAATAGTTGGAGGCAACTAACCCTAATATAAAGAGTAGTGTAGAATAGAAAAAACGGAAGGTACAAACATTAGATATATAAATATAAATAAATATATGTGAACTAAGAATGTTTTTTTTTAAAAAAGGAACATTACGAAGGGACCATAAGCAAACGATTTGGATATAAAGGGTTTAGAACAGTGTTTCCCAAACTTTTTTTGTGCCACGCCCCACCTTAGTCTTTCTAAAATTCTTATGCCCCCTTTATGTAACCAAACACCCATTTGATATTTTAGTCTCGCCAAGTGAAATTATACCTAATAGTTATTTACCGCAATTATTTAAGAATTTGCTTTTTTCGTTAAATTTGGCACCGAAATCTAGTATTGCATTTAAATGGCCCGAAGCGAAAGGGTTAAACTCGTGTCGAGCCCATTTTCGAATTGCCCCCCTGTGGGACGTGGGCCCCACTTTGGGAAACACTGGTTTAGAATAAAGAATAGAAGAATGTGAAGGAGTACTAAGATTAGAGGCAGAACGGAGAAAACGGCATTTTATTTATAATATTCTTCTTGAAAATAAGTTTAAAAAAAATGTATAAATTATGACATAATGATGACGTAAGAATTGTTAATTTAATGAAAAGTATTAATAATTGAATGCTATTATTGCAGGTGGTCCCAATAGCGAAATGTTTTGAATAATTTGTCTTAATGGAAACGTTAAATAAAATCGCTGTGTAGTATTTTATTATTCGGAAATTAATTGCCATGCTTTATTGTTTCAGGTATTTCAGGCATTACAATATTATTACGTTGATGATGTTAAGTGAGTATCTTATTTATTTCTGATTGAATTTTCATATTGTTATTAAAGGAAATTATTTAATATTATTTTGCTTATAATTCCCGCTACAACATTCAGTAATTTGTCTCGACGCGTTTCGCCACTTCACGTGGCATCATCAGGATACCACTCCACGTATCCTGATGATGCCACGTGAAGTGGCAAAACGCGTCGAGACAAATTACTGAATGTTGTAGCGGGAATTATAAGCAAAATAATATTAAATAATTTTCTTTAATATGGATTTCCGCAAAGTAACGCCTGAAACAACTAATTATATCATATTGTTATATTTATTTTGGACCGAAGACAATGAATGGGTTTGTGAATTATTTTGTAACTGAAATGGGGGCAGTGAATACATATATATGTATTTATTATACAATACAATTATAAAGTATTTATTGATTAACGCGGTCACATAGATTATATGCACGTTGTTTTAAAGAGGCTAACATTTACAATAACGATGGGGTGATGTAGTTATTTGAACAAGAGGTCATCGAGCTACTGTATTATATTATAGGCTTTAACACTAGGTTTACGGACGTTTTCTATATACCTACTTCTACTAAAACGCGTCAATTTGACGCAAATCGTAGCGATAGGTATACCACATAGACAAGTTCAGTAATTCAACACTTTTAAAGAAAATAGACTTCAATATATATTTCCCTCGATCAATGAATAAAAGTCATACAAAGAGATAAAATAAAAATTTAAACAGTTTTTGGTAATTCTCTGATAAAAGTCAAAATGCGTCAAATTGACGCGTCCCGTAAACCTAGTGTTAAAGCCATTCGGTTAGCAGTTTTAAGAAATATAGCAAATTTGTGCGTATATTTTGAGGTTATGACTGAACCCAGATGTGCTGGAATGAAATTGACACCGGATTCAGCGACCCCAAAAACATATAGTAAACACAGTGAGACCTCCAGGTCAGATTTTTCTTTTATGTGGCTGTGTAATTAATTATTTTAAAATCCGTGTGACATGCAATTAAGATTATTCGATATATGAATTCGTTACGTTTGAAAGAAATACCACATTATACGGAATATGCAAATATAATTTTATTAACAACAGCGTTTCTCAATTGTTTATTTTTAAGATTGCACGATTAAAAAAACTATATACTAAACGTTCTAAAATTACTAATTAAGCAAAATAAATTTGCGGAAATATTAAAACTTTGTTAAAATTTTAGTAACAAGCGCGAACTAAATTAAATTAAACCTCGGCTTTTAGAGTTATAAACTAATTATGAATAATGTGATTAATGTTTGATTTTAATAACAAAATTATTATCCTAATAGTTGTATTGGCTTAATGACTTACTTTTTGTAATGTACACACGACGATTTTCAAATGGATACAGTTTTTGTAGGTATATAAGCGATAGAAAGAGAAACTATCGCTGTGTCGTGAACGGCATAGCAGATATCCGCATCCCTTTCACACATGCCTCAACTACGACACGGTAAGAATATAGTTATCTCTTTCTAATTGTTGTTTCTTCCAGTCCAAAGTCCAATCTGTATCCATTTGAAGATTGTCGACTGTACTGAGAAAATTAAGTTGTTATTGTGCATAGATTGTTTGTGTAGATTCTTCGTTGTTGTATTGAGTATCTCAGAAATCAGTTAGAAAATTATAAGTTACTTCAACAATAAAACGAAAATTGCAAAAATATTATAATAGTTTCGGCTGTGTCAATAAGGCCAGGTGATATATATATATATTTTGGTTCCAATTGATCCCTGTGTACATTACTTTCGGTATAGAAGCATTAAGAAAAAATCTCTTGAAAACTAAATTTATGTATTTCTTGTGAATTGTACCATAATGGAAAATAAATACAAAGAGGCGAACTTTCTTTACCTCCACGCACTAAAAATAGAGCCTTACCAAGAACTTATTTCCTTAGTAAATAACCTTTACATTTTTTTTTTCTCGGCAATTTCTATCACACTCCTAGTTCCACATTCGTTCCCCGATCACGTATCTTGAGAGCGAGTAGAATTCTTCAATATTTTGCATATTTATTGCATTTTTGACGCATACCTACTTACACTAGTAGTTTTACGCCAAAACAACCTTTATGTTGTTAAGTTTTAGAGTTAAAATCGCATATACATTTCAAATGGGACGTGTTGAAATGTTTTTTAAAACTGTTTCTTGAGTTTTGATTATAGCTTTTTAAACTAGCTCCCACTATACCGGTGCATGTGTAGACTTCATATGTAGCTCTTATGTAAGTATGTATATAAGACACTAGGCGCAGTTTTTTTAGTAGACACTTTTCTTTGTTGTAAATAAAACCAAATGTTTCAATAACTGAAATTAAAGAGTATTTTTATTAATATTTGACTATACTAATATTACACGATTGTGTATAACATTAAAAATTACTTACCTGAAATTAAAGAAACGATATTTCAAGTAAATATTTAACAACTTTTCTATTTTAATAATTTATACGCATTAACGTGGCGTTGTGTCAAGACGTCCATAGACAATCGCGACACGACCAGAGACTATGGCGCTGCGAAGCATGGCAAATATGAAATGTCGTTTCTTTACATGTATAGGAAAATTAAGCATATAAAAACTCTAGTTAATTATAGATATCTTTGATAGAAGCTTCTCAGCTTCTCTCATCTGGGACACTAACCCAATTAGCTCTCTCGAGTCTTCGTTAATTTTAAATCAATTTGTAATGCAACACTGATCAGATTCTAAAGTAATTTTGTGACATCTATGTTATTATGTTTTATATATGTGTTTAGAGAAATAATATTACGGATTAAAATGGATTAAAAATATAATTAAGTCATTAAATAAGTATCAGAGATCGTTTCAATAGAAATGAATCAATATGATTCCAAACAGCTGAAACTATAGTCAGTTGGAAACTATAGTAAAAAATATATTTTTTTTATAATAAAAAGTATCCTATGTTACTTCTAGTATTTCCAAAAATCGGTTAAGTAGTTGTTGCGTGAAAACGTAACAAATCTATACCAGGCATTCTCAAACTTGTGTTCCGCGGAACCCTAGGGCTAAAATATTGCAAAAAATACCTACCAAAGGGAGATATGAGGTTACGTCTAAATATTCCAACTAAATATTACGTAATATTACATTGCAATATGATCATTCTTAAATACATATAAATCAGTTTTTTATAATTATATTAAGGCCTATACGTAAGAGCAAAACAGGCTAATACAAAATAAAGGTTTTTATTTTTACAAGTACTAAAACACGGTACTCCTGATAAGCCTAACAATTTCAAATTGTATAATATATGACAATCAATTCAAACGACGGGTTCCGTTTACACACCTAGAAACACACCCCTGGGTATACAAATAACAATTAACACGGAATTATCGTCTCTCTTACAAAGAGAATAGAGACTAAATTATAACTTGTATTTAATTACTATGCAGTGTTACATTTGGTACAATTAACATCTCGAATCAATCTCGTTGACGTTCTATTTATGTTAAATTATGCCTGTTTATATATACTAATATAATAAAGAAGAAACATTTGATTGTTTGTATGTATTGAATAGGCTCCGAAACTAATGGACCGATTTGAAAAATTCTTTCATCATTAGAATCCTACATTATTCCTGATGAACATAGGCTATAGAATATTTTATTTATTTCAATAATGTAACTCAAAATGTGAAAAAAATCTGCGATACCATATGTCTAACTATTACAGTTATGCACAATAACTACTTTTTCATGTTAAAATTTAAACTTCATGGTACTTTATATCTTCATTATTACGCGACCGAAGTATATATATATATATATTATGCGCATTGAAACGGTCATGAACGTAGCAATCCTCAAGGCAATGGATGTTCCGCCTGCCTGTGTGGAAGAAATACTTATCTACATGTAAAATTTTCCATACCTAAAACAACACTATAAATACATATTTATAAAAACACGACACAACTAAGCACTCAACATAAAATATACAAACGATACAATTACAAAACTTTATAAATTTCAATTATTTCGTGAAATTAAATGAAAATCGTTTATTAGCATAGGCACTAAAGGCGTGCGCTTGCTCATCGTCAGATTCTATAATGGCTTCGGAAAGGCGTATGACGAGAATACCACAAGAAACTTATCAATCATAGGCTGTACATAAAATTATATTTTTATATATTGGATATTTTTACTATTCAATGTCGGAGTTGTTCAGATAAAGATAGCATTTTTATCTGTTGAGGTATATGTACTATAAAAAAAAAGGTGTGTGTGCGATTCATACACGATAGAAGTGAAACTTCAGTAAATCGAGAAAAGAATGAGATGAATATATATATCAAGGGTAGGATAATTACAAAGTTTATTCGTTTAAAAATGAAAGTATTTTGATTAATTTTAAAAGAAATTTTATTTAACATATGTTACATAATTTATTGCTCAAGTTCCATATTTTAATTTTATTTTAATTTTTTTTTAGTGGGGTGCCTTCGGAGCCGGCCGCGAACGGCCTCTTGACTTTTACATAGATTAGTTTTTTAAAATAGAATACGGAAAAAAAAATTTCGGTTCCTGAAAAAAATCCTGAAAAATTTTGTCAGATCTTGAAAGAGCTTATGATTCTGACCAAGATTGTCGTTTACACGAACTATATCGGACGTTTACTTTCGGAGATACAGCCAATAAGGCGAGCGGCGCGGGCCCCCCCCCCCCCCCCCTTTCATCCACCAAAAATCGCGATCTACGTAAGACATAGCCATAAATCGAGCGTCGACCGAAGGTCGGCGCGAGCCGCCGCCGATCCCCCCCCCCCCTTTCCTCCCTTCCTCCCCTCCACACCCCCTCTCGCCATCCAAAATCATAAAAAAAAATCGAATAGGCCTCCAAATTTCGATCAGAATAACCCTTTACGCGGTCGCGCTGACGTCATCGGTTGTCGAGATATCGCAAAAACAAATTTTGAAATTCGCGCGCGAAACGTCAGAACATGTCGCATTTCCGTTACATCCGCGTTACATCCGGTTTGAAATCACAACGATTCTAAAGAAGTTTCACTTCAAAAATTTTAATACAAAAATTCGCCGCCGATTCCCCCCCCCCCCCCTTCCTCCCCTCCACACCCCCTCTCGCCATCCAAAATCATAAAAAAAAATCGAATAGGCCTCCAAATTTCGATCAGAATAACCCTTTACGCGGTCGCGCTGACGTCATCGGTTGTCGAGATATCGCAAAAACAAATTTTGAAATTCGCGAAACGTCAGAACATGTCGCATTTCCGTTACATGCATCCGCGTTACATCCGGTTTGAAATCACAACGATTCTAAAGAAGTTTCACTTCAAAAAAGGAACAATGTTCATTGTTCCCTGTGTTAAATTGAGTCACATTTTCATATCAAAGCCTTGTTTTAAGGTGACAGCCTGAAAAACATATATGATTTCAAATATATTTCACCTGTTTAAATGTACTTTTATTATGTTGAAAATAGAATCTTGGAGTTATTGTAATGTAAAATTATGTTTCGTTGTCTAAATAAAGTTTGTATTCGAAAGCATATCATTATAATACGAGTATATTGGAATTTTTTCAAAATGATTTATGCAAACCCCAATTACGTCACGTGCTCCATCTTTGGCGGCCATCTCTTTTGACGTTGATAAATAATTTCATTTTCTTTCTCAAATCGCGTCACCGAAAGAATGAAATGGCCGGAAAAAGGATATATTTCATTTCTATAGATCCTTTTTTTTTACTTTTTCACTGCGAAATTTGATGAAGCTATACGTTTAACGTGTGCGTAGATATGCATATATGAAGTACATAATCTTATTAGAATAATAGCAATATATAAAATAGCTATATAAGTAGGGTTACCATGGTTTCTGATCATCAATGTGGGACATAATTTAAACACATTAAATTAACGAAAGATATATAAAAATATTTATAGATACGTCTATACGCGTTAAATAAAAAAAATGTAGTACATATTTACAATCAATAAAAGAATTGAACTAATAAAATTTGTTTATTATTTCGTATTAACAAATCGTTCTATAAAAATTTTATTTATAAATTCAAATCGCGTATATGACATTCTAAAAATATATACAAAACTAAATCTTCGACTAAAATGTTATCTTCTAAATTTATAAGTTTAAAACAGTATAAATTGTGAAGTATTTAAAACCGGATAGTAGTAGCCCGGGGCACACGTGCTACAGCAGGGTTAAAACGATTAGTGAGCAGTTAGCTTCGAACAGCTTGCTCTGGTTGTCATTGCAATTGACATTAAAGACTAAGTTAGTAATAACTGTTCGAAGTTGAAGCTAGTTTGAAAACTTTACAAATGATAGTGGAGCTAAGATGGTTGTGAGAAACTCTTGTGTAGGGTGACTATACATTTTCATGTTAATACGGGACAGCTGTTACTTAACACACGCAACGTTTTAACCCTTAAATGCATGATTTATTCTGACCTCTTGAAAAAATATATATCTTGTAGACTTGTACATTCTAATGCAGGGAGACATAGAAAGAAATAAAAAATATATTATTTTTATACTATTTTATTAAAAAACCTTATGTTGCAGATATACAACATCATACATGACACAGTATGCATTGCGCTCAAAATAATGATTTGGTAGCCGTGTTAGTGGTATGTTGCAGTTTTACGTCAATATGCATTTAAGGGTTAATATAATATTTATGGTTATTTTATAATGCAGAAGTAACTGTTATTACAAGGTAATATCACCAGGCATCACTCGTCTTTGCTAGGTTGAATTTAACATTCGAATATATAGGCAGGTCGACAGATGCTCGTATGATTGGTCGTTTATATCGAAATTCGGAAATTATTTCTGCTCTATATCGCGAGGGCTTGGCTTTAGTTGAGGAGCCCAAAACTGTACGAATAACGAAAAGGTTAGGTTAGGTTAGAGTTAGCTCTATATTAGTAGACGGCCGCGATGTCTTTTTTAAAAAAATTGGCAATTTAAAAAAAAAATTTACATTTTCACATTTAGTAAATCCTGGGGTCCTCAACTAAAGCGTAACCATCGCGAGTGTTAATTACACTTGTATTTATAAGTGCATCTGGAGTAAAAATATATTTTAAGTAATAAAATTTCCTTTACTATGTTTTGGTCCAAATGTTCCAAAATGAATAATTATATTAATCGGAGCTTAATATATTATAAGTAAAAGCCTTTTGACTCGTACACAAATTAATAATAATTTGTGCAATATTCATCAACTAATTTAAGCGCTCGGTAAATGTTAATACAGGGGTCCGCTAATAGGATTCAATTATGAATGCAATATAAGTTTGTGCCATACGTTTTAAATTAGGTTATTTTATACATAATAATTCTAAGCTTTGTACATGTTTCTAGTTTTCCTATCTAGGCTATATAATTTTTTAAATTAATTTTATGTAATAAGAAATTTCAGAAAAATTCTGATAGAATATAATAGGAATAAATATTTATTTCGACGGGGAATTTAACTCGAAGGCTCTATGTGAAACCGATGAGAAAAACAGACTCTTATTTTTAGTATAATTTAGTAAATTTGTGCTTGTATACATGACACATATACTTTATTCCTCCTATAAATAGTAAAGCGTGGTCACCCCACTTCGAAGTTGTTGAGACGTTGTAGTTTCAGAAATGAGTTTGTACCTATGTCATAAAAGTTGTACATTGGCTCTTGTATGATACCAGTTATCCGGAACATGTTAGATTTCTAATTATAATTGGTTATGTTATACGAAAATTATAGTCAATTTATGTGGTACTAGCTATTTAATATATGAAAAAAGTATTATGAAATATTAGTTACTGAATAATTAATAAGGTATTACTGAATATGATGTACAAACAACTTTTTTATAAAGAGCAATTCCATGCGAACCTATCGGTGAGGAGGGGAACTAAAAATGCTCCAAAAAAAAAACAGTTGACATTTACAAACATAGTTGCGTTTTGAATATTAAAATACACATTCGGATGCTGTTCTTGTTTATGATATTTATTTATTTATGGTGTGCAAAACAGATCAGAACTGAAATGAAAAAAAAGTCACATTTAGTAGAACCGAGCTGTGATCCAAAACTATGCACACACCGCATTATTTTACATAAATGAAATGAAAATAGTTTATTAGCATAGGCACTAAAGGCGTGCGCTTGCTCATCGTTAAAACTACAATGGATTCAGAAAGGCGTATGACGAGAAGAAGGTCACGAGAAAATCGTCAATTTTAAGAATTTTAATTCAGAGAAAAAGAAGTAGGTAAATAACAATTCATAAATCATGGACCACAAGGATTAATATTAGATCAGATCTACAGTGCAACCACACAGGTACCAGCCCACAATAATATGAAAAACTATATAAAAAAATATTAAAAAATAATTAGAAAGTACGATATAGATTCGAATTGGAATTCTACTAGAATCATATATCTAGCATTAAACATGAAATATTGTTAGAACGGGTTCACTTTATAAAATGTATGTTTCAAAATTCATTCCACAGAGCCAGAGTCACCACGTCCGAATCCAATAGCGGGGACATCCAGCGATAACGTATCCATCGTATATTCGTTACAACGATTCTGTTAGTGATTTGAATTCGTTTTAGGTGGCGTCAATCTAACATGTTTCATGTTGGAATTAGATTTTTCTCACGCACATACTATACTCTAAGTACTACGCTATTTTTTTGGTTATAAATAGCTAATAAACATTTAAAAATACAAAATAATCCTGTCTACCAGTTTCATACATTATACAGTCATATCAATTAAATGCAAATAAAATATACGTGTACAAAAAGTCCAGTTAAAAACTCAGTCATACGAAATTGGACTGACCCGTGGACGCGTCAAAGCACGTACCCATAACAAATCGAGCTACGACGGAAGATCCCGAACGCCGCGTCCGAATGCAAAATTTTCATTTTTAAGATGCCGCATATGGTGTGAGTAATTTGATTCTGTCCGTGGAAATTTGGTGCTATTTGGATCCTTTCTATTTTAAATTCTTTTGTCTTTACAATTAAATCATATAGGTAATGGGTCTAACTTAATTCGTGTATTTTTTGCTGCTTACAAATTATCGGCACACCGGATTAAAATATTCAATTTAAACGCTATGAATAGGTTATATTTATTAATCTGTTTAGACTCTATCTTGATCACGTGATTCCATTTATGCCCATTGTACATAAGGTAGACCAAACAAGTTATAACAAAAATATTAGATAAAATTGTTAAACAAAAGAAATTTCAAATGGAGAATTATAGGTATATAAGTTAATTTATATCAATACTAGCTTTTACCCGCGGCTTCGCTCGCATTTAAGTCATTAAATAAGTATCAGAGATCATTTCTATTGAAACTATAGTCAGTTGGGAACTATAGTAAAAAATATTTTTTTAAAATAAAAAGTATCCTATGTTACTTCTAGTACCTCCAAAAATATGTGTGCAAAGTTTCATGATGATCGGTTAAGTAATTGTTGCGTGAAAACGTAACAAACAAACTCCATTTACATTTATAATATCAGTAGGGATAGATTACAATAAAATTTAAAACATATTTTGTTATATAAATATTGTAATGTTAGTAGATCTAGTATTCTGATCCGCATTTTAACGAAAATGGTTCCTGAAAATCAGGTGTTCGCTGAAATCTGAATCAGAATTTATCTTTCAGAATGGAGATTCATCTGCGGTTATGGCTTCTCTTATCCTGAGTTAGCTGTCTAGATTTAGAGTAATAACGAAACCCCTATTCATGGTTGAATTTAAATCGAATTCAAATTTATTACAAACGAAAATAATGAAACTACTTATTTTAATAAATTCTGTGTTTGTTAATTTTCTACAATGGTAGATATTTAAAAAAAAACGTATGAATAGTTACCATGCGTAATTGAAAGAAATCAAAGAATGTAAATTAATATCTGATTTCTGTTACTTTAAATATAAATAAAACGCATTATAAAATTAGATAGCTACTATAGGAACTATTATTAAAATAAAAACGATCGAATTTTTAAAATTTGAAATCAAATCGTTTTCAAGAATAGCACCCAAGACTGTCAAGTCTCCCGAGAATGGCCATATCTAAAGTTTGATTAACCATTGTCATAACTGGACTTGGACCTTGCAAGTTATAGTTGGGGTTAACTGAGATACCATTCCGGTCACTCGGTACTCGCATGTTCATATTAATAGTTCATTTCATGAGGTCTTTATGTCTACACGTTGAATGTTGAATTATTTAATCAAAGTGTTATGGTGGAAGGAGCGCAGGTCTATAATGAATTGCCGATTATTATAACCAATAATAATAAATATTTCTAAATTCAAATATGAATAGATAAAGTGTAAATCTCGGTCATTATTCGCCAGATAATCGTACGATTAGTCAATACAATTACTTATTTAAAAGAACTGACATAGATGCTTTCTCCTACAACAAGCCAAAATACAGGAAACATCTTGATACTAACTATCTTCAACTAACTAACTAACCAAACAGTATTTTAATTTTGTTTTTTATGTTTGTGATTTTTTTTTTCTCCCCTCTTCCTTACATCTATTTGGTTCTTGTTTTTTATTGTTATGTATTATTGTAATTTTATTAGAAGTGTAGTATCTATCCCTTTATCACCTTGAGCATGCTGTCCTATCCTATAATTAAAATTTCATTTAGTTTATATAATAGTAGTCCTTTTTATAATATGTAGTTCTAATGTAATTTTGTAGGTAGGCTTTATAAATTTTATATTTTTTATTTAAATTTTATAAAATAAAATAAAAATAAATGAATTGAAGAAGCATATAATGGGTCTGAGTGCCTTGTAATGATGTTGTAAATATTCTAGTACATATAATACGATATATTTAGTCTATATAGGTTATGTTTATTTATAAATTTTGTCTCAATTAAGTGAATTTATGTCATTCTCTTTGAGTAATTAAATGTCTTATATCTGAAACCTTAAAGGCAATTGTTGCCAACCAACAACATCTCTTTAGTAGAATTTTTATTGTGAATACGTAACTTTTCCTAAATTTACTCCTAAATGACCACACTCCGCCAGATGTTAAGCTAGAGTGGTCCATGAGTCGAGATATCTGTTACCACAAAGAGATACCCACTATGCCGGCTTGAGGAGACGAAAGTGCTCTGTCCAAATTGATACCACCCCAGGGCGGCATACTGGGCTAATACTCATCATCAGTCTGCCTATTGCAAAAACTTGAATTACACTTTATTTGTGACTAGCTGTTGCCCCTGACTTCGTATGTGTACTAATGAAGATATAAAGTACTATGAAGTACCTTGGGTTAAATTTTTGTAGTTTTAGTAAGGATCCTTTTTCCTGTAATTTATATAGTCTATATTGATCAGTGATAATGTAGCATTCGAATGGTGTAAGAATTTTTGAAATCGATCCAGTAGTTTTTGAGCCAATTCGTTACAAACATACAAATCTTTCCTCTTTATAATACTAGTATAGATTTGAAACTCTTGCAGTATTTCAGGTATAAATAAATCAATTTAAATTGTCTAGTCGTAATAAATCCCGTTCAATTAACATCTTTAATCAAATTTCGTTGAGTAAATCCGTGTACAACTCAAGCAGAGGTAACTTATCAAAACCCTCAGGTGTGTGAGATACTGACTTGATTAATGAGACTTGAACACTGTTTGCTTTACAGAGAGCTAATGTTTAGTGGATGTATTTTCATATCCAGATTAGTGTTTACAAATCCTAATGAATTTTGGATTTAGTATTTATGTTAGTATATAAATATTGTAGTTATGACTGAAACCAGGTACAACAGTTTTTCTATATCCCCATTTATAATTTTACAACTTTGTATTTACTACAAAGCCTATCCTAATGATGCCACGTGAAGTGGCGAAACACGTCGAGACAAGTTATGGCATGTTGGTAGAGGTTCCTTCATCGATCTAATGTAGTAGGAATTATAAGCAAACTAATTTAATATAATATAGAGACAAACAGCAATTATTCTGTATGTTTTTCACTTATTCTAATAATTCAACGCGTTCGAAGCTACGGGCAAGTGCTTATTGTAAATATATTTATACTAAAATAAATGCTTGTACTTCTTACAATAACGATATAAATGTTCATATGTGTGTTTATATTTAAAAAAAAGTTATTGATTTTTGATATGACAAAGGCCTTTATTTTCCAATGTGCATTGACTTCGATTTCTATTATGATGTGTCAATTGCAGAGCATAAATAAATAATATGTAAAGTTATATTAGATTTGAACACGCCAAGGCTGCGAAGCTATCGAAACGTCTAATGATTTTAATTAAAATAAATATAATAGCAAACCCTATAAAGTCCTTTAAAAATGATATCTATAACTATGAAAACCCACGTTTCTCTGTCTGGTGGAGTTTTTAGGAAATTGAAAATTGTACATAGCTACGTATACATGCGCCAACCATTTTTTATCATAGCTCTTTGTATGCACAGGGTGTCCCGCGGGCATGAAATATTTATGTTCCTTTTTCCTACTTTATAGGCTGCGTGAATCTTTGTTACTTTTGATAACATGAAGCACCTATATATTTTTGGTACAAAGACTACGAAGTTATTTTGTCATTACTTAAATAAAATAACTAACAAGCGGGTAGATAGAGAAGTAACTCTAATTAACTACATTTTATAAGAATGTTTGTTTAGTCTATAATAATGTTGTTAATATACTATACTATACTATACTATACTATACTATACTATACTATACTATACTATACTATACTATACTATACTATACTATACTATACTATACTATACTATACTATACTATACTATACTATACTATACTATACTATACTATACTATACTATACTATACTATACTATACTATACTATACTATACTATACTATACTATACTATACTATACTATACTATGCAGCATTCGTGAAAGCAATATTACGTTTAAAAAACATAATTCAACTAAACTAAAAAATACGACTAACTATAGCATATATTTTGGTTATTCTGAGTTTTTCTTAAGCGAGCAATCTTTATTAATCACATTTAAAATACCGAACAAATAAAAAAAAATTACAAATCAACAAACGGATTATGTTAAACTTAATTTAGTAATTGTATTTCCTGTATAGATGACTATTGGCATCTTACTAGGGATTTCTTGTTTCGGAATATGTAGTGTCAGTCTTGGAAAACTTACAGCTAAATACAAAAAAATAGACACATACACATGGAAATAAAAAAGCCAATGAAAAATGAAAATGAAACTTAAAACAATTTAAATATTGGTTTGCTACAATTGGGGAAACCAGTTAGGTGTATCTGTCTAATAGCAATCTAGGTAGATTCCTTCTTACTTGCACAATGCTACTAAAGAAAAGATCAATGGTCGAGCAATGAGTGTTAAAAGAAAACAAAGAAAAAAAAAATAAACCTAGCTATTGTATACAAGCTGAATAATTAAAATACATAACATATATATTATATTCGAAATTAAATAACATTATTATATACACGAGAAAATGACAAAAATAATGATGAAATTTCGGGAAAAGAATCCTCAAGCTTGTCAGTACTTTGTAGATTACGTTAAGCCGGTTACAGGCGCAGTAGGCTTTCGGGATTAAAGCAATCCCAATATAGGTTGGTCATTAGCCTAATGATATACATGCATGTATGATTTCGATGAAATATAAATATACAAATAACCTGACCCCAATCGAGGAGACTCGAAGCTGAATTTAGAAGGACTACATGTATAAAACATTTGAAATAGATATATAATCGAGTCTTAATAACATAGTCGAAACTAACATTTTGGCAATCTTCGCAATTATTATTTGAAATAACTAAAATATATAATTCATTACATCTCATGAAAAAAAATTTTCATGGTTTCAGACATACTCAGTACAACAACGAACTACACAAACAAACTATGCATAATTCCTGTTAAATTTGCTATTTTGTAAATTTAAATATGTTAATGGAAACCGACTAAAAATCAATTTTAAGACTATCACACTAAAATTATTCTCCGCAAAGTAACGCCTGAAACAACCAAAAAAGACTATCACACTAAATATTACGTCAAAAAAATTATTCTAAAAAAAGGTATATGTTTTTTTGGAACATACTGTATGTAATATGTATTCAACATACTATATGTATATATACATGTGGCATGCTTTTACCTTTTACGTTGCAGCCCCTATTCAGGCGACTTTGAACACCAGCACTATAAACTACACACGTCATTGCAACTAACGAATCTTACTCAACGGTGATAAGCATCAATATTGAATAGCAGAAAGGTCATATGTTTATAATTGCTCGCCTAATGTCCGGGAACTTGAGCTGTCGAGAACATAGTCCTTCATATTCAGGCACCGTTATTAATTCGTTCCAAATGTACTTGTCTATTCCATTGTACAAGGAGACGAAAGGAAAATATTCACTTATACAATCACTTATTTTTGTTTACAAAATACAGTCACCAACAAAAACGTTTAGGTATAATTCCATCTATACTATATGTATGTTTGTAACTAATTGGCTCAAAAACTACTGGACCGATTTCAAAAATTCTTTCACCATTCGAATGCTACATTATCACTGATCAATATAGGCTATATAAATTACAGGAAATAAATGAGGATCCTTACTAAAACTACAATAATGTAACCCAAGGTTCTTTCTAAAATTGCCCTAAAAGGCAGGCGTCGTTGAAATACGAAACATAGTATACTATAAAGGTTTACACATATTAACAGTATTTAAGTCTAAAAAATTCCCTGGTATCTTTGACGTAAAATAAGAATAAAGTGCTTTAAATTTGTATATTTGTATATTTTTGTATATATTTGTATATTTTAAGCTAAGCAAGATTGTACCCACTTACATAACAATTACATTATGATTGGCGAGTTACTTGTTACTCTTCTCGTTATATGCCTTTCCGAAATCTCGTACATTCTGACTATGCGTAAGAGCCTATACGAAATAAAGAAATGCCCATTTGTAAAATTAAAATCAGTGACCCAATCTTTATTTAAAGTGTAACAATGTTTCTCTTTTTCTCTGGGCTTTCTGCTTCATTCCAATTACTATTTATCTTATATTTTTACAGATGCGTCTAGCTCTCTCTATAAATATTTTAATTATGAATAAATCACATCTAAGACAGTTACAATAACTATTACAGTAACTGCGTAAATGTCTAAAATAACAGATGATGTCAAAGTGTTGAATGATTTAGAATTTAAATCACGTATAAAACAAATATTAATTAACAAAGCATTTTACACACTGAACGAAGCTGCAAATGACAGTCTGTGAAAACTGATTACATTATTATAATATTTATTATTGAAGTGAACAAAGCGCTGTTACACTTGCTGCACTGTATTATTAAATACAATTGTATTTGACAGTCCAGGTGTTCCAATAAGAATCTACGGATAATGTTAGAGAATAGAATATAATAATATTTTTGTCGCGAAACACGTGTTAGGGTTTTCATAAATAAATTTTCCCATACATACATACACAGAATTGTAATCGATACAGCTCCAAGGGTAAAATGTCAAAATGTGTGACAGACGATAAATTTCTCACGACATTATTTTACAAACCGCTTTTTATTATGTGTTAAACTTCAAAGGGAATGTAATTTATATCCCTACTAATATTATAAATGTGAATGTGAGTTTGTTTGTTACGTTTTCACGCAACAACTACTTAACCAATCATTATGAAACTTTGTACACATATTTTTGGAGGTAGGTACTAGAAGTAACATAGGATACTTTTTATTTTAAAAAAAATATTTTTTACTATAGTTCCCAACTGACTAATAGTTTCACCTGTTATAATCATATTGATTCATTTCTATTGAAAGGATCTCTGATACTTAATTAATGGCTTAAATGCGAGTGAAGCCGCGGGTAAAAGCTAGTATTAAATATTTAAAATAAAAATAATTTCCTTATGTTTACGTTTGTTGAAGTCTAAGTAGACCAAATAAAACTTTAAGAATACAAAACAAAAACTACTTGAAAAACTTATTTCAAATAATATAATAACTAACCTGAATATTCTTAAATATTATACTATGTAAAACAAACTCACATTCACATTTATAATATTAGTAGAGATATAATGACATAAACGTTTATTTAAAAAAATAATTCAGTGTGAACACCCCAATGGCGTCCTGTGAATCCTCCCAGGCGCCAAGCACGATCTTCATTAATGCGACTCCGGCGGCATCAGTTGCTTTAGAATGATCTTTTCAAATAATTTACTGAAAGCAGGAAGTGCAGATATCGGTCGAAAATTACCAGGGTCTGATTCCTCGCCTTTTTTAAATATAGGAATAACTTTGCTTGCCTTCATTAAGTCAGGAAAAATGCCGTGACCAATACTATTGTTGAAGATAGTAGCTAAGAATGGGGCCGAAGTATGTATAATGTTACCAATTACTTTGACTGATATTCCCCAGAGGTCCTCGGTTGATTTCTTACAAAGAGATTTAAAGGCTGCAATAATAGAACTCGCATCAACTTTTTCAAAATTGAATACAGATGTTGGTGGTTTTATATTATTCCCCATTAATGATGCGGCTAGATCAACAGAAGAAGACAAATGTTTGGTTGTTTCAGCAGCAATATTGGAGAAGAAATGCTGAAACTCCTCAGCCACTTCTTGGTCACCCGTTATTTTGACTCCATCTATTGTAAGCTTGTAACCATTTATTTTATTTTTTGTTTTGCCACTTTCTTTATTGATTAATGTCCAAGTAGCTTTTATTTTATTTTCAGATTTTTCTATTTTATTTCTTATGTAAATAGATTTTGCTAAGTTGCATACCTTTTTAAAAATTTTGGAATAGTTTTTAACATATTCCTTAAAAGTATTAGTAACATTATAAGATTTTTCGCCGTACAATTCGTATAGTTTCTCTCTGCTTATGTATATGCCAGGCGTTGCCCAATCATTGAAATTTGGTTTGTTTTTAAGTTGAACCGTTCTCTTAGGGAATATTGTCAAGAATTGCTCATTGATACATTTGAAAAATTGATTATATAGTACATTCGGATTATCACCAGGATAAACTAGTCCATTTAATTTGGAACTTACATTTGTAACGAATTTATTAATTTTATTTTTATTTATATGTCGAATTGTAATATATTGATTCTGATGAAAAATGTCCGTATTAATGTCAAAGCTAACTAGTTGTCCATAGTGGTCAGATGTCAAATTATACATTATTGATTTAACTATATTTTGTGTAAAATCACAAAAAACATTATCAAGGCATGTGCCCGTTGTCGATGTTACTCGAGTTGGCTCGAAAAATAGATTATTTAAATTATATGACGACATCAGGCTAAGGAATCTTGTCGTTGAGGGTGTGCTGTCTAAGATGTTGATATTGAAATCACCACACACGATTATATTTTTATTACATTTGCTAGCTTTATTAAGAATATCCTCTGTGACAGCTTCGAATGTGTTGTAGTCACCAGAGGGTGGTCTATACATACACAAGACTATAAATTGCCCAACTTCCACACATGATACCTCTATGATACGCTCAATAGACATTCGACTAATATCATTCCTTTCTTTGCATTTGATACCATTTTTTATTAAAATCAGCGAGCCCCCATGAGCGGCCTTAACCCTTGTAAAATTACTAATAACATGATAATTTTGTAATATTATGGATTCATGTTTTTTAAGCCAGTGTTCAGTGAGACACATTAGATGAACATCATACTTTTCAAGAAATAAACTAACTTCTAATATTTTATTTGACACACCCTGTATGTTTTGATGCATAATATTAAATTTGTTTATTAAGTTTTTTCTGCTAAGAGTGTGAGATATTTGTTTACTATGCTTGTTATTTTTATTGTGAATGTTGCTGCAGACACTAGGTGTAGGTTGATTCCCAGTGAAATGCATTGTCTTGGAGACTAGTTTAAACTTTCTGAAATTAGACTGCTATTACAATTGTTAGTTTTATATTCGTTTAGTATAGGTTTAGAATTAAGTTTAGTATTTTTAATATTGTAAGCAATCAGCTTAAGTATGTATTTGACCGTATTATGTGCAAAATACATAGTTTGGCTGAATCTGTTGATATCAAAATATGATATGTCCCTCTCATAACATGTACCGTTGTATAATAATGTATTATATAAATGTATACTTTTGTTAAGCTGCAGTGACTTACTAAAAGGTAGCCCACATAGATAGATTCTTGAGATACCTTTGTTTGCAATGTTTTTTAGTGTTAAAATTAATTTTATTATGTCCTGTTTATTTGTCTTATTTTTATTTCCAAGTAATATAATTAATGTCGTATATATGTCAAACTCATGACTTGATATTTTATTTGTAATCACATTGAGTGAGGCTCCCTGGTAACAATAGTTAGTAACACTTTGATCTAAGAACATAGACATCTTTACGCCTGCTCCAGTGCCTAATTCGTCTGAAATAATAACAACCTTATTCGCTGTGTTGCCTTTTTCAGGAGAGGGAGAAATTTCACGAGCTTGTTGCGCACACGCTGGCAACGTCTCGCTGTCCTTATTTTCAGTTTCAGTTAAAGCCTCATCGGGAGTGGGCGCGTTAGTCTTATTGTTGCAGTACATGCATTTGTTTATTGATGTTTCTAGAGATGTGAGGCGCTCTAAGTTGTGTTCGCCTAGTGCTATGATATTGTCCATGGTGCGCACATATTCCTCCAAGTTTTTTATTTCTTGGGCGAGTTTAGTGCGCAGTAATTCACATTCGCTGTCCTTCTCGTTTAGATTTTCTTTATACCTGTTTATGCGTTTAACTAGTGTCATGTTATTTTTTATTAGCTTAGGTGAATTATAGTGATGTTTAAGTGTTTTTTTGTGTTTTTTGATAATCTTATTTAATTTTATGTATTGTTTGACTTTCTTTGTGCCTATAATATAAGTGTGTTTTGCATTATCTGTAAATAATTTGTCATAAACATGGAGTGTTCGTGTTAATTGAGTCTGAGCGTTATTCGTGTTCAATGACTCCAGTTTCGAATGGGATTCCTGGAGCTGTCTTTCGAGTTCCCTGACGCGGTCTAACGAGTGAGTATAGGTCTCTTGGCAAACTTCATACTCGTTTATCCAACGATGCTAATTCACGTTTAAGAGCGGTATTTTTATTGACAGTGTCAGATATTTCGAGCTCCTCAAACGACTTAAATGCAATTTTACTATTACCTATTTCAAAAGCTTTAAAATTCAGCTATCATTACGGTAAGATATGAATAAAAAAATTATACAAGTATATACAGGCTGTTTCGAAATTGCTTTAACGAGTAGAATAACGTTTTTTGTGGAAAAGAAAACTGCAGTCCTAGATTGTATTATAAAGTTCCTAATTTGAGCTACCAATCGAAGGTAATGCAAAAAAAATTACCCAATTATTACATACTAGCTTTTACCCCCGGCTTCGCTCGCATTTAAGTCATTAAATAACTATCAGAGACCATACTAACTGTAGTCAATTGGAAACTATTATTGCTGCTATTTCGCAATATATTATATATTTGAGTCCGTGTAAAAAAATCCACTTTTCGCTTTTCAGTTTTTATTAGGACTGCTTGACATTACATTAAAAAATAAATAATTTTTTTTATAAAAAGTATCCTACGTTACTTCTAGTGCCTCCAAAAATATGTGTACAAAGTTTCATGATGATCGTTTAAGTAGTTGTTGCGTAAAAACGTACCAAACAAACTCACATTCACATTTATATTAGTAAGGAATAACGAAGATGATTACAAGCCTATATTGAAATTTCTAAATTATACCTCAATAAAGTCATTAGGACAGTACAAACTTCTACAGCTTAAATACACAAGTGTTGGTTTATAGTTAGCGACACGTGCTAGCTAACCGCCTACCGATTCGCAGCTAAAATGTTACCCTCGTAAACTTGATTTCGTAGCTTGAACGTTCAATAAATGTACAGTGCAGGGAGTTTAAAGCTTTATAGATAAGCGTTATTGGTATGAAAATAGCGTGGTTTATGCTTTTGTTAACCGATGCGAGATGAATAAATGATAAACTCGGGGTATTATAAGTGCGGAAGCTGATCGAACCGGGGTCTTTAAATAATTGAAATATATTTTTAAAAATAATTAAATTATCATATATTAGCTGTTGTCAGCGACTTCGTTCGCGTTGTAATGATGATGAAAAGTACTATGA
>JAPWLS010000468.1:0-18489 GCA_028551675.1 Tineola bisselliella
TAAAACATTGGGATAAATTAATATTTCATGTTCGTCTAAATTGTTAAAATTATAAACATAAGTGATTTTACCACATAATTCAATGTTTTGTTTAGAATATTTAATTTCTGATACTAAATCTTCTTTAAGAACGCACGCAACCAATGCTGGATCCAGTCCGTACCACATGTCACTGTTTTTCAGTGCGATTCTTTCGAATATGTTTAAATGCCTCACTATATCACTATCTATAGTACCGAAAACATTTTCCCTCCATTCCTGAAAATTTATTGTTTCCATTATAAGTGCCTTTAATTTGTACATTTTTTTAAAATAACTTTATTCTCTTACCTTTGATATATTTAAAAATATTTCTGTTTGTGAAAAAGGCAAAATTGTGACCAGATCAGGGGTAGCGTTATTCATGATAACTCTAAACGCTTCAACGTCCATTTTTGCATTAAATTCGGGCTCAAGATGGTTTTCACCTAAAATTTCATTTTCAATTTATCTTATAGTAATAATGTAATCAAAGTGTACGTTATTAAACATGTTTTCTATCATACCTTTAATATTCCCTCCGCCTACATACAAATGCTTTAATCTGCTCAAAAAATTAGTGTCCGACTTCATTGCTAGAGCTATATTGGTGACTGGTCCAATTGCTATTACTACTAATTCTCCTGGAAGATATATTTTTTATTATTGCATTTTAATGGAAAGTTTGGATAACAAGGGCTCATCGCTCGCGTGTCAAATTAGCACCTATTTGGTCTATGACCGTATATTTTCCATCTGTTACATTTTGAAACCCATGTATTGGTTGGAAGCGGAAAGCGGAGATCGGGGAGATGATTGCAAAATACAAAAATATTAAAGAAATTGTGAAATGACTTTGGTTTATTTTGAAGTGTATCGGAGCACATTATCAAGAAGTAATGAAATACCAATTCGCGCGTAAATGAAGTAATTATTTGATAAGATAAGTAAGAATTAATATTCAAATATCGTTAAGCAGACTTGGCAGAGAACATTATTTAGTTCTGGTACTACACATGCGTTCGGTTAGGATTGGAGTGTTTTGTTTTATTCCCTTACCTAAATATTTATTATGAGTTTATCTGAGACAGTTCCGATTTTGGACTTATAAAATTTAATATGAACATTGTTAGATACTATTGTCTTGTAAATTTACCTTCATACTTCTTCGAATATTCTATCAATTTATTAACAGCAAATCCATCTTTAGGTGGTACAAGATCCGTAAACGTTTCGTTGCTATCACCCAAACCATCGCTTCCGAAATAATCACCGGTCGGAAGAATAGGATCGACTAATGCTTCTGTTGCACCCCTATATAAAGGTACCTAAAATATATAACGTATTGAAATTGTTACTCTTAAAGTAAATTCAAGCATTTGGCATGCTTACATCTTGTCTTTGAGCTATTTTCAAGAACTTCTGGTTGTTTATTGAACATTGATCTTCAAGAACGTTTCCATGTGTTGTTGTCAATGATAACAGTGTTGGTCTAAAATTTTTATAATAATTCATTTAGAAAGAGAAAGTCACGGTGTGAAGACTTTTAATTGCTCTCTTTCTATCTTATAGTATACGACCGTTCTTACCCATTAAAATATCTCTCATAAAGTAAAGCTAGAAATACAGCAACAGCGTCGTCAGCTCCGCCGTCGTTGTCAATCACAACTTTGTATTTAGATTCATCTATCGCATTGCTCCTTGAAAAATAAACAACCAATACGATAACTGTCACAATTAAAATCGCACCCACAAACCCACCAATCACATGCACGCGTTTCATTTGAATTTAGAATAATTTTAACACGTGTTGGTATACGTTTCACTAGATAGCTATTGTTAATCTGATAACAATGTACACAACGGACTCGTTTAAAGAGATATCGTCTAATAAAACAAATAGCAAACGATATTTTTCATGTTGTAATAACTGATGACAATCGTAAGATGTGACCTTCATTTTAAATTAACACAAAGGTCAAAACTGCAATTACCTATTAAGAAAAGTAAAATTCTAAATACACTCACGATTTAATTGAAAAAATTAAAATCAAAAAGGCCAAAGATAAACTCGTAATTCCCATTATTTTATTGCCCGGCGCACCAACCGGCGCGTACGACGTTTAATTAGTTACTAAGCAAATTGTAGTGTTTACAAAGGAAATAATCTTATTATTTTGCTTGACGATTCGGCATTCGTTTTTAGATTAGTCTCTAGTATGTGACCGTGATTGAAGTGAAATGAAATGAAATGAAAATAGTTTATTAGCATAGGCACTAAAGGCGTGCGATTGGTCATCGTTAGACTCTACCGTGACTTCGGAAAGACGTATGGCGAGAAGAATACACAATATATAATATATAAGACAATAATAACTTATACAATTACAATTTTTAAAATCCACACTTAAAAAGGATCCGTTACATAATAAATACAGTACAAATAAAGATAGAATCAAGTTATGTATTTCAAAAAGAATTCGTTATTAAATCAAATAAACGTCAGAACGGCGAAAACAAAGGAACCCGATTACCTATAATTAAACACCGTTATATATAATAGCTATAACTAATAAATATGTAACTATATTTGCTTGTACTTACTTCAATCGCTGCATGATAACAAACCTCACTTGTACAAATAATAGTTACACAACGAAATCAGTACAACTAATATATTTGAATTACAGTTTAAATACATTCAAATGACAAAATTGTTACATTATCCGAATTAGCCTATCGTATGTTTTCAAAATAAATATAAAGTTCATTGACTCTTGCTAATTTGCAGCGACATCTATCGGTTTTGCTAAGCGTTTTTTTATTGGTAAGAGTAGAAACGTTTTTTTCATAAGAGGTTAGTTTCAAATGTAACAGATAGGTGGTGTTTAAAAAAATTATCACTGATCGGATTTCAAAAAAAAGGCGTTTTCCGTGTAATGAATGTTGTTTATGTAGAAAATAATTTTAATAAAAGGTTCTTATAAGCATCTTCTTTAGCAGAATAAAGCAATCGCACGTTGGCTTTTTCTTTGGAAACAAATTCATTAGTTGTAACACCTCTTTCTTTGCCTAAAACAATAATTTTATTATTAGTAATGAAATTAATATATTATATAAAACAATTTTAAAAAAAGAACGTAGCGGTCATGGGGGGCTACTCAGGAACACTTACGTAATCATTCACGAAATTACGGATTTGACAGCGACGTCACAACGGATAGGCCACACAATGTTTATTTTACGGATATTTTTACGGGCTTGTATGTCAAAATTCACGTTAGCTACAGAGGTGAGGGCCGTATCACGAAACTTCGGATATGCCTGAGTAGCCCCCTGCTTAGGTCTCGTAATTAAGTCACGTCTGCCGGAAATACACGAACTGCTTCGTGTTAACTAAACTAGCCTAACAAGTGTTTCGCCACTAATATACATTGTACAGTAAGACGTACCACATAAAATAATGCCATTATTAGAATATTTGTATTCTTTAACAATATTATTATCGAGATACGCAGCCATAACTACTGGATCCAATAAACTCCAGATGCCATTGGTAATTTTACTCATAGAAACACTTTCAAAATCATTTAGAGCTTGCATAATTCTAGTGTTTATATCACCTAAAACTTCTACTCTCCATTCCTGAAAACAAAAGAAAAAACTCATTAGATATTATTTCACGTAGTACAATTGGATACATATTAGACTTTGGACTGGAAGAAACAATCCTTAGAAAGTAATCGCTTATACATCTATAAAAACTGTATCCACTTGAAAATCGACGTGTGTACCTATAGAGGCATGCCATAAACGCGATACTGTGGCTACATGCAGAATATGATGTAATTTTTTTACTCATGTGCGTTCATGTTAGTTATTATTACCCCAAATCTGGCCAAATAACTTCCTCTGCTCTTTCCGCAACTCTCCACTTATTATTATTGTCGAACTTGTATCATCTTCTGAGCCCTAATTGACAATAAACTCCTTTTCAACTACATTTATAACTACTAAAAGTATATAAAACTATTGAACTAACCTTAGTAACATTCATAGATACAATGGTCTGTGAAAAAGGTATAACAGTAACAAGATCAGGCTTCGAATCTTGTACTGCTATGTAATAGGCTTCCGCGTCTTGTTCTGCATTAAATTCAGGTTTCGGGAAAGTTTTACCTGATAAAAGTCGTATTGGTTTAGAAATAAAATCAATGATGGTTTATATTGGTATACAATAAAGTGCGGGAATACGCAGAAAATACGTACTGTGCAGATGTCCAGCTCCAAGATAAAGATGCTTTAGTCGCCCTAAAAAATCTGGATCTAATCTTATTGCCAATGCCAAGTTTGTTATAGCGCCAATTGATACGATTACTAAATCACCTAAAATAAATAAAATTTGTGTGGTTATTACTTGTACATACACATGGGTGATACAAACTTAATATAAACTAGCCTGATACCCTGAGGTCTCGGGTTCGATTCCCAGTCGATATATATATTTATTTGTAATACTTATTTATAAATATTTATTTACACAGGGCATCTCAGTTTGGGGTCAGGCTATCGCTTGTCTATTTTTTTTTTGAACAAATGCAAATCGCGCCAAATGCACTTTTAAATTTCCTCTCCCGCTCCCCGCTGTCCTCTCCTCAACTGCTCCCCGCGCCAATCAAATTAAAGGCAATTTTTAAATACTCTACATGTGAACGAGGACACCATGGGACCAACCAGTGACTAATTACACGCGCAGGCGGTGAGTCCTCTCTCTTCTTTTTCCGCAGCTTAAGTGCATTTTGTGATCAATTTACCTATTTTCTACATTCCAAAAATACAGTCACTTGTTCTCCTACACAATTTGATCCAATGCCTGATACATTTACATGGTTATTTTTTATAATGGCTTGTTGCATCCAACCATTTTAGCTTAAATATATCGTTCTCATTTTTTTCAAATCATACCTTTATATATTTTGGATAAATGAACAAGAGCTACTGCAGCGTGAATATTTTGAGCTGGGATCGCGTTAAAGTCCACATTTTCCATATCGCCAAGTCCATCTTTTCCAAAATAATGGTCAGAAGGCATGTCCTTTATGATTGATCTGTTTGAGCCCCTGTATATAGAAACCTGTCAATTATATTTTATTTTATATTTTATTTCATATTTTTCACTTAAACTTAATTTAAAAGAATTTGGATAACTTTTGATGCGTCGATTTAAAATAATATAATTAAATACTACTGTAAGTCGTGTAGACGTTTTTTAAAGTTATTTTAAAAATATCCGTGACTCTAATACTTAACAAATTATTAGAAATAGAATAAATAATAAATTTAAAATACAGGATATCGTACATTATAATTAATTTATTATTTACAGCAGCAATTGTACGTCTGTGCCTTGAATAGAAACATAGTGTCCTGATTGTCTATGGTTAGGGTAATAGCAGCAGTTGTATAGACTTTTATTCAAGAAAAGAATTGTATTTAAAGAAATCATTCTTACGTCAGATCTTCCAGCAATATTTAAAATTCTTTGACTATTTATAAACGCCTGATCTTCATTTACATTTCCATGTGTGGTAGTCAGAGCTATTACTTTTGGCCTGAAATTGATCTTAATAATTTAATTGATAAAATACACCAGTGGTTCCCAAAGTTGTCTGAGCTACGATCCACCTAATACAAGTTTCCAAACTCGGGACCCACCTCTAGAAAATGTAACAGTTACCAATATAAATAAAGGGCTTTATAACAAACGAAGTTTAAATATAATTTTTTATTACTTAATGTCTTGATAACTACATCAAAAAAGTTCTTTCAATGGGAAGGATGAAATTGTTTCCTATGTTTCGCCATTGCAGTTTTGACATCTTGGCCGGTCGGTGTGTCGTTCTACAGGCAGGGCCCACTCAAAATTAGGTCGCGACCCATAGTTTGGGAAACATTGAAATACACAAAACATAATCTCTAATTAAAGCGTAATAATTTTTTTAATCAATAATCAAATTAAAAATACCCTTTATGGTGTCTTTCTGCAAGCAACGCCATAAAGATAGCCATCGCATCATCAGCTCCTGCATCATGATCAATTATTAATTTCTCACCGTGAATGTAGAGACTGAAAGTCATTGAAAAGCCTTTATCTGATGTTTATTATTATTAATCAAAATATTTTGTTTACATTTCATATTTATCTAATCTAGACTATAATAAATTTAAACGTCAAGTGGAGTTGTACAATTAACCAAGCATTAATTTATTTGTTTTGCATTTATATATTGTATCTATTTAAAAAAATTTTTAATTCTAATTTTAAATTAAAAAACATAAAAAAACAATTGCCATAGATATTTATTCGCTAAAACAAAAATTTACTTAAAGAGATGTTAATTAAAATTTTATTTATTTAAAAGAATGTAAAATGCCGGTACTAACTCAATAAGTTAATAATATTTTAAAAATCTTACCTGTTATAAATGATAATAATCAAAATAGCTATAGGTATAGCCAATGTCACAATGACAGGTATCGCGTACGCGGCATAATGTAAAACTTTACATTTTTTCATCATTTATTTTATCACTCCCAACGAAACTACTGTTAGGAAGGCATACGTGATTTAATATGAAAAAGATAGACGCTTTTGAATTATGTCGAAGCACATATTATTAATATTGACGTAGTAATAAATAGATAAGTGACGTTTTATCTTGATTTGGTACAGCGAACAAAATCGAACATTCATTTTAGAACAATTCGAGGTTTTTGTTTGTAATCGTATCATCGCTTTAGACCGTTAAAGAAGTCTCCGGAATCCCATAAGCACATATTAGTTATTAGTTTTTAATAAAAATTGAAGCGAGTTTAACAAACGTTTGCGTGTTATAAGGTAGTCCTGTACATTCCTGTGGGCTTATCATGAATTTTAGTCTGGCTTTCGAACAGAGTTCGCTTCAAGCGATTTGTATGGAAATTTGAGCAGCGCCACCGCGTGTGGATTTGGAACTACAATATTTTAGATACTTTTTGTTAATTTTCGAACGTCTCGATCTTTCGTTCATTTGATAGATTGCTGGTGCTCGTTAGTCGTTAGTAAAAATTCATGATTCCGATTGCTAACGGATCCGTTTTACATGTGACAGCTCGATTCGAAAGCCAGACTAAATTCGTGATAAGCCCACTGATACTAGATTTTTATAATGGCAGGATATCCACAAAGGAAATGTCTTTAGCTCATTTATACAATTGATGTTTTTCTAACGACTACCTTTTAATTATTACTGTGACAAATATCTTTTTATAAATGAAAAATGTTAAAAACGAATCAAAAATTAAATTTTAAAATATTCAACACCTTATTTCTAAATATTGTTTTTTTTTATAGTTAAATTATTACTTTATAAAAGTGTTTTCTATTATATTTATTCCCTCTATTTATTTATTCCATTAACAATAAAACGATCTGCCATCTGGTGACTTTCAGAATAACCTGAAATTGTTAAAGCGACACTTGATTCATTTTATCATAAGAAATTAATTTCACAACCTACCACTAGATGGAGCTAGTTTATTTCTTAATAGAAGTAATTCAATGGATATAAGGCTTAATATGTTTTAATTTTAATAAAAACTAACACAATAATGATAAAAGATGTATATTTTAAAATTTAACACTTTTAAGCAGTTCAATGTCGTCATCAATGTCGGTTAATTCATTGCTTCCTGAAAAATAATATAATGTGGAATTACTATAGTGTTTATATATATACCTATTTTTCATTTGCTTAATATGATGCCGATAATTTTAAACCAGAAACCAGACTTCTACGTAAATGATTCGCGCACTTAACAATGAGCGACATAACTTCTTCGTCTTTTATGGGGATTTTTATTAGCTAAAAGAAATGAGCTTTCGTGTAGAACCAAGGTCGACAGTTAGTAAATAAGGTGATAATATAATGGTATACATAAAACCTGCTCCTTGCGACCGTCGCTTTTTGCGCTCAAGCAGTATCCTCGTAGTCGTTTCTATTAACTTATTGTACCTAAAAACAAATGCATTTTAATTTACTTTTAAAACAAAATTAAAATAAATTTAAATCCACTTACACATCAGTTACTTTATTCAAATAATGTGATAAGTTATTATCACTATCCGAAAATAGATTCTGCAATAAAATTTGTTATAAATAAACCTACTTAATTAAGACGAATAACAATTGCGAAACGTGTAAAATTGTTAGCATTTGTTTTGGAACATTATGTAGAATATGTGTATTAAAACTGGATCTTTATTTAAAACACAACTTAATTCACATTCATTGCTTTTTTAAGACCGTAATTTTTCACGGTATATAGGTACACGATAGGGTGAATCAAAAACTCTACCAATGAACGTATTTTTTAATAGTAGCCTGGCATATGACCACACTCCATCAGATGTTAAGCTAGAGTGCTAGAATGTGATATTGAACATAAATTGCTACTTAATTGGAGTCATAGGTCGGAGTTTAAAGTTTTTTATTATTATTGATAGCCCAGCATATGACCACACTCCGCCTGATGTTAAGCTAGAGTACGGTCCATGAGTGGAGACAACTGTTACCACAGACAGATTTCCGCTCGCAATAGTCGACTCCACTTTGCCGGCTTGAGGAGACGAATGTGTTCTGTCCAAATTAACTGGGCACACTCCTTTCGTTATCCCGACTACTTCCAAGTTGATCCCGAAACGCGACTAGGTCACTTCACGGGTGTTCCGCTTGAAAGTGGTGGTACTTCCCCAGAACGACATACTGGGCTAATGCCATCATCAGTCTGCCTACCACTCTTTACAACAAGTTAACCTTTTTCGATGCAACGTGGTCTATATCAAAAACTAAAGTACCTTATTATCATGACGTTTATGCTTTCTTCTGCCGCTGACTTTAGATTGCTCCCAACTGATATAATTAATTAATAAACATGAATTACAATACATGTTATTATCTATTTAGTATTGGATCTAAAATTCTAAAAGTATAACTCTTAGACTCTTAATCAGAAATAACACCCGAGCGTGGCTTGATTTGTAATCACCTGATCATTAATTGAGTATAGAATCTGCGCTTGAGTACGTAAAATAAAGTGAGTTTATGCTCAAGTGCGATTCTAGAATAAACACTTCACTAAATCCCGTTTGAAGTAGATCTCATTGCACGAGCGTTGTTTCTAAATTAACAACACAGGCCTTATTAATAATAATAATAACATACGCTTTAATCATTTCTCTCAAATAAAGGTCCATTTTGTGGTTGTCCTTATCGCCATCATCTCTGCTGTCGTCCTAAATAAAAAGAAACATTTGTTTTTATTATTAATATAAGGGAAAGTGGGGTGTTGTGTTCATGTTGGATTAGTTTAATAGTAAGTAAACAATTTGAATTATAAATTCATTCGAAATTTAAAAAAAAACGTAATACCAAATTTGTTACTATATGTATATGTAAAATCATATATTAGGTATATTTATATTGTAAATTCGGACATTGTAGTTGCCTTAAATGACATATCACATCGGACAGATGATAATTGTAATTTGTACACAGATGGTGTATTTGTGGTATGTTAAATATCGTAGACTGGAATTAACAAGTTTAAACTGCTATTCTTTTCACACACACATCAGATTAAGGTTTACTACTAAAAACAAAAGAAAACCTATTTACACCACTACTACTGCTGGTGCTAAGATCTTTGGTCCTTCTCGTGTCGCTGTACATAATCCTTACATTGCGGCCATTCCAGCTGAAACATTAACACGATTACGATTTCTTACATTAGGTTAATTTAAAATACATTTTTCGGCTTATTTTTGATTATGTTAATCCGACGTTTTAGAAGCTTTATAGCCATCAATGTCGTAGTGAGAATTAAGCCGCAAAACGTCTTTTAATTTAGTTAAATTATATCTATTTTAGAGATTTTATATATATTGATAAGTATAGAAAAACTTACGGTATACCCAAATTATCTGTATTGCCATAAACACCGGCGCCATCTTCCAAATCTTTATGTGGAAATTTGAAGGATGATTTTAGCATACCAAAAATTGGTCTAACTAATGTATGACCCGGGTGAATGGGTTCAGCTAACGGAAGATGGTGTGGAGCTGACGGTACTCCTAATATTGTACCACGGATTTCGTATTTGTTTAGTCTTCTCTGAAATAAATAGGTGCATGAGTGAGCTTCAATTAACCATGTAAGTTCGTCTTCTCAGCTCAGGTTATTTTTTCGTAATAGCAATCGTCTCCAATCATAGGCCGTGATCTAACTGAACACCAGGCGAGGAGTTCTCAATCGCTAGCTTCAGCCAAAGCAAGGTACTGAAACCTTGTGTTACAATGAGAATGCAACATATATAAAATTAAATTCGAAACAAATATACGAACATAAATCCCTACTAATATTATAAATGTGAATGCGAGTTTGTTCGTTACGTTTTCACGCAACAATTACTTAACCGATCAAATATGAAACTTTGTAGACATATTTTTGGAGGTACTACAAGTAACATAGGATACTTTTTATTGAAAAAAAACTTTCTTACGATAGCTTCCAATTGACTATAGTTTCAGCTGTTTGGAATTTTTCTATATTTATTTTTATTACCGTCTGTTATTTTTATATATGCAGTATAAAACTATTCAAATTTTTGAGGTTAGATGCCACTTTATTATTTTAGATCTAACTGGTACTTATTTAGTGACTTAAATGCGAGCGAAGCCGCGGGTAAAAGCTAGTAGATAATATTTAAAACTTTATAAACCGGAAGTTTCAATCTGTGGTCAAACACCTATCTTATTACATATACTGCTTGTTATGAAAATAATTTTCATATAAAAAACCTTGTTATTACAATCCAGATCTAAAAGAACAGCTGAGGTCAATTATAAAAAAGAAACCGTGAACTGTTCTAGTTTCTAAGAAGAACTTGCTCGAGTTTAAGCAGAGCGTTAAAAGCATTCAGCCAAGTATAGCAAGGAATATATAATGAGATCGTTGTCGCTTCACTCGAGCTTAAATATGGTTTTTAAAATGGACTACTTATAGTACCTACACATTACATTGTACTATATAGTACATTACAATTAGTACCTACATATTAAAACATTTTTAGGTTCTTATTACAATAATAATAGAAATGAAATTTTGTACAGTAATGCCCCGCTTTACGCGAGGGATACGTTCCGGAAAAAATCGCGTTAACTGAAATTCCCGCCACCATAGAGAAGTTGATTACTACATTATGTTTATACGCACTCTTTCGCGTAACTTAATAATAAATTTGAATTTCGCGTTATAATAAAACCGCGCATAACGAGGTCGCGTAAAGCGGGGTATGACTGTATTTTGTACTCTTACTGTATTTTTTAACCATATTATTAAGTAATAAGTTTTTTTTCATTTGAGAAGTTATTATTATTATTTGTATAATTTGAGAATAAATCTATTACTAATGAAAAAGGATAGATATGTGTTACTTTACATCACGATTGTAAAACAAACAGTTATTTTCAATAAAAAAAACATATACATAAAAACGAAATCCCACTTATTACAAGCATATTGTAGACACAAATCAATTATTATTATATAATAAAAGAAAAAAATATTGTATTTATTAAGTAAAACGAAATTGTATGATACATTATTTCCTCAAGTTTAAAGATCCAAGTTATTTTCTATGGTACTCATTTTTAAATTAGGCGAATATTAACTACTCACAAAAAAGTGTCTAATTTAAAAAAATGTGATAGCGACCACTATGGTTCCAAGTTTATGTGCCTTAAATTTTAGTCCGACGTTTTGGACCAAAATCTTTCGAATTAATTCAATAATTATAAATATAATTATTTTATATTAAACGTAAAACGTATTAGACTTAGTAAGTAATAAATACATTAATAATTAAATAGTCTAGCTTTTAAATCTATAAATAATATATGAATTCGTTTCGTATATATTTTGAAAATAGAATTTCTGTTCTTTTGATAGCTATTACATTAAGTTTATTTTCAAATATACTCCAGAGCGCGTCTATTGACTAAAATTAATTATATGATAAGACCTTCATATTTCTCCAGATATTGAAGGCAGGTCTGACTCCTTGTCACGTCATATATCAAGACTCCCACGCATTTCTTCATAAATTCACTCCCTTGTTCTTGAAATTCATTAATCTTCGTATTCCTATTAATTACCTTTCGATCTCTATTAGAATTTATTATAACTAAGACTATACCGATTAAAATATTTAATTACTATAATTAATATTGTAATTAGTTGCAAGGACTAATTTAAATTAGCGTTAGTTTTGATTAATTTACAATAATTATAACTCACCCCAGATTGTGGGTTTGAATCTAAGCCGAAGCTCTCAAATTTTCTTCTCTAAAATTAGTTTTTTAATTCTTTTAATTACATCTATCAAGTTAAAAATCAGATAAAGTAACTAATAACCACTGCCTCAGGTCATTACATTGCCTGATCGCCTTTCAAAATCACTTTGGAAGACGGAAAGAGGAAAATGTCTAACCTGACATTTTTTTTCTTAATTTTATTATTTATTTATTTATAAAGCCTACCTATAAAATTACATTAGAACTACATATTATAAAAAGGACTACTATTATATAAACTAAATGAAATTTTAATTATAAGATAGGACGGCATGCTCAAGGTGATAAAGGGATAGATACTACACTTCTAATAAAATTACAAAAATACATAAAAATAAAAAACAAGAACCAAATACATGTATATAAAACTTACATTAACATGTTCAATTTGATCATTTATTGACACAGCGTGACAACTTGAGATTACCTGAAATTCAAAATTATTTCAGTTACAAACACCTAATTACCTTTAAATCCTTAAATCCCAATCTCTCGAATCGTTCAGCATAATTCCACACCTATAAGTGGTTTTTCAACCTTTAATTCAATTGAAAACGGTTAATTCTTATATTTTTAGTTTATTCATCGATATCAAATTTAATTCTAGAAGGTTTATTTATTAAACTACCCACTACAGTAGACTTAATTTAAATTGTTTTTAATTTCAGATGAGTCATACTACAGTAGAGGTCGAAAGTTCAAGTCTAATTCGCGAAGAATACTTTTAGCTGAATTATTTTAAATTAATATATTTAGTTTATTTTAATTTTTAATAAAGTGTGTTAAAATAATACTGGAAACTTTTTTATTAATTAATTATTAAAGGCAACGGTATCATTGTGCCTAGTCTTCACTTTTATTCTTGTCTTAAGTAGATTCGTGGAATTTTCAATTTTCATAGCTTTTCTAATTGGAATAATTTACCCTCTAACACATATGTATATGTACTAGTATATAATATGTCCAAAAACATTTAATGGTTGATAATCTACTATTGTTATACACATATTAAAGTCGAAAAAAATCAAGTTCTAAGTACGATCTCGGTAAATATTTCCTTTTTCGTTCTTTTTTAAGGCTAAATACTTACTTTACGATTAATTTTAAAAGCAAAGAACACTTCCATGCAGCCTAAATTTCATATGATTTTTTAGTAACTTTTAAAATAAATAGTTTAAAGCAGCGGTTCTCAAACTTTTTTGGCGAAGGAAAAAGCCTTAATATAATTATAAAAAACTGATTTATATGTATTTATGAATAATCATATTGCATTGTAATATTATGTAATATTTATTTGGAATATTTAGATGTAACCTTATAATCTCCCTTTGGTAGGTATTTTTTGCAGTATTTTAGCCCTAGGGTTCCGCGGAATACACTTTGAGAATGGCTGGTTTAAAGAAAATAGTTAAAGACGCCAAATATCCAAATGTTGTTATAAATATATTTTTTTTAAATATAAATTACACAAAAAACTCACAACTGCTAAAAATAGTTTCATAACGAACGCCATCGTTCTTTTTATACTGACATATTTAATTTTCCATTCTTTTTTGTCATAAAACTTTTCTCGTTAACTAAACTTCTGTTTAAGAAAACTATAAAAATCAACCGCCCATGAAATGAATTTTGACAAAGTCTGACATTTCTATAGAAAGTCATTTTTTCCGTTTTGTAACTTTTAAATCAAGTTTTGTTTATCCAAAAACGAAATTATAATTAATATTCATATTTGTATTTTCTTTCAATTTATTTCATTACTTTTATATTGTTACCAATGTTGTTTTTGGTTATTTGTTTATATAATAAATTAATGTCTATACTCGACTAGTGTTGTTTGTATTAAACATTTGTGTAACAAATAATAAATCATATTTTCTCATATAATATAATAGGCATTCCCTAACAGTTGAGTATAGGCATGTTTATGTACAAAGATTAGTTACGGTGTAGTATTGCAACTGGTTCTCAAATCCCATTAGTTCCCAGTGATCATCATACGTGCGTGGGCGTATTTACACAGAAAAGGGTAAGAACACACACCCACAGGAAACGTGTAGGCTTTAAAATAAGTCATGTGGATTTATTTGTGTAAATACAACTATTTACTTACACTAATGAAATCTATTTGAATTTATTTATTTATTTGTTTATTTGAACATACACAACAAAACTACACATAACAATAACAAATACATAGAAGAAAAATTAAGCTATGTTTGCTAACCTAATAGTTGTGTTCAACATATATCTGAAGAAAAGTTATACATTAAAACGAATACTATTAAGTATAACACGGATGCTAGTGAATCAATTTTGTAGGAGATGTTAATTACTTGTTTTTTTTTAATTAACATTTTAAATTATGTTACCTTAACACTAGGTTTACGGGACGCGTCAACTTGACGCATTTTGACTTTTATCAGAAAATTACCAAAAACTGTTTAAATTTTTAATTTATCTCTTTGTATGACTTTTATTCATTGATCGAGGGAAATATATATTGAAGTCTATTTTCTTTAAAAGTGTTGAATTAGTGAACTTGTCTATATGGTATACCTATCGCATAGAAGTAGGTATATAGAAAACGTCCGTAAACCTAGTGTTAAATTTCGTAGATGTAATCGTATGTAAAAAAGTATGCAGGACTTTAGGAAAGGAATTATAAATTTATTTATATATCGAAATGGTAGGTTTATTGCCTGATTTAATTCCCACACGTGTCGCCTGCCACGGAGGTGTCATAAAGGTCGAAAACTTTTGATATTCGGAAGGGGAAAGCGAAATTATTTAATATCCTTTAAACTTTGACACTTCGACACTTTCAAAAGTACGGGAATGTTGGCCTACAATTTGTAGCAACTCCGAGGCTCTGACGTTAACTTTATACGTTGTCATCATATTTTTGGTTGAAGTTATTTTAGCATATTTTGGTATTCATATATATTTTAGTAGTTTATTTTTGTGAGCGTAGGAGATTGCTGGTTCGGAAGGATCTCTGTTTTATATACCTAGTTTATGAAAAGCTAAATTGCGGTCCATGAGAGAGATAATCGGAAGTTATTAATAAGATAATATATACAATTAATATTTACACACTGCCAGTGAAACAACAGAATATAGAGAGATCATATGTTTAACACTAGAAGGGTCGGGCTGCATACTATACCTTTAAAGACCGCATCCGCCAATTTGACGGTACTAGAGATTTAATCAGAATATTCATAAAATTATTCCGTATTTCGTTTTAAAATGAATGAAAAAATAATATCACTTTATTTTTTAATCATAATTAACCATTCTAGCACTTAAACTGAGTAGCATTTGTGACAAATAATAGTTTTTTAAAAAATATTTTATACATTTTCCACAAACAGCTTTTTTACAGATTGTGCAGTTTTTATCCTTTCTATTTTTTTTTACAATTACGATTGACCTGATATTGCCGCCTCTTATTGTTTGTAGTACATTGTTTACTTGTTTCAGAATTACTTTCTTGTCTTTGAGTCATAGCTGAAGTAGTTCTTTTTTCACACAGGTCGTTCGTAGTTGAAGGATAAAATCATGCCAAGAAATATTTATTCCTGTGACTTTTCAGTACAGAATCCATGAGTTTATAGCTGCTAAATCAAGCATATTGTAAAAAACATGAACAAGCCATCTCCAACTTCCAGCTCCTACGATGTACTTTCGTGCCAATTGATCTATGATGTCCACAGTCCACTCCAAAATTTCGTTTCATTATAAAATTTATCTGTTTCGGGCAGCTTTTTTGATCAATACCTATGTTCACGTTTGAGTGCAAAGTACTCAAAATAATAACATTTTTTCCTGGTTTTCATTGATAGACAGTAAGGGATGTATTGGTCTTTGGAACATCCACCGCTCCCTGTTCGTCCGCCGCTAATTGATCTACGAGATACCACGCGTCCTCTGCACGAATTTGCAATAATACTGTTATCAGTAGCAGGGGAATCTGCTTCGTAGTCTTCAGATGAAGAAATTCTCCATAACAGTTTTCACAAATATTGTATGACCAATCGTTACCACTTTCATCACCTGACACATCTTGTATGTCACGATATAGCGACAGTTTTTGTTCTATTTGGGAACTATTGAGACTGCGATACATTTTTATATTATAAAAAAAACAAATCACGACTGCCCACTAAACGAAACCAACGTCTACTAAGTGTAATGTAAACAAGCCAAACAATAACAACTTACTCAAAATTCAAATAAATAAAACAAAAGTACCTTTGTTTACTATAAGAATATCGATGCCGTCACATTGACGGCGTGCGGTCTTACTAGGTATTTGTAAAGAAATCTCATATACCACAAATATAATAAACGTTTTTTATATGGATTTAAGCTGACAATAACAAATTAGGAAAAGTAGTAAAATACGAAAAGAAACAAAAACATAGTTTGTAAAATATTTAAGAATGAAATCGCCGTGCCGTCAATTTGACGGCGTTGGTCTTTCTAGTGTTAATCTAAAAATAACTTCAAATAAGACAAAAATGCGGAATTAAACATAGCTACTAGAGCCGAACATTTCAAATAAAGAATACGCCAATCAATAAATATGAATCATGTCAAAACATATATTTTTACCTTTACATATATGTTGCTATCTGACAAAATGTCACAGATATTAAAGAAGGGATATTGTCAGAGACACAATTAATGTCACTCGAGGTTGGACGCCGGAGAAGGTCAGATAAAAAGTTAAGGAATAAAAGAATCATGAACGCAACGACTGAATATCCGTATGCCGATAAAATATCAGTTTTAATGCTATTTTCATGTACGTTTTAGGATCTGAGGTTTTATTATAAAAATAGTCACGGGAATCCCCTAAACCGTAGTCGGCTTGGCCGATTAGTCGGCCGACTAGTCGGCTTATTTACAACCGACTAGTCGGCTAGTCGGCCAAAGTCATAATCGGCACATCTCTAGTATTACCTGATTAAAATACCACCATTTTCGATTACTAAAAATACCCAAATTCGGTCCTATGTCTTTGTATCTTGGTGCAAACGGATTTATGTTTATGTGGTCTCCAGACATCTAAATAATAATGAAAATAACATTTTAGTGACGAGCTTAATAACAGTAGGCTTATCACGAATTTAGTCTGGTTTTCGAATCGAGCTGTCACAAGTAAAACGGATCCGTTAGCAATCGGGAACATGAATTTTTACTAACCAGCAATTTATCAAATGAACGAAAGATCGAGACGTTCGAAAATTTACAAAAAGTATCTAAAATATTGTAGTTCCAAATACGCACGCGGTGGCGCTGCTCAAATTTCCATACAAATCGTTTGAAGCGAACTCGGTTCGAAAGCCAGACTAAAATTCATGATAAGCCCACAGATGACGATGCTGGAGAGGTACTAAAAGTATAGTTAATTAATAGCTACTAAAAGGTTTTAAACTAAAAGTTTATTTTATTATTGTTTTAACGTTACCCAGCATGATCTTCCGTAGTACTTATTAAAAACTCACCACTTTATGAAAAAATTACAATACATGACTGAAATTTTTTAACCTTAGAACCCCACCAAAACTTTTGTATTGCTTTATTAAGTTAAATATGATTAATTTGCAGTATTTTTGTACAAAAAATAATAATTGACAAATATTTTTTTAAGCATACTAACTTGAAAATTCCAGGGCCAATTTTGAAAGTATTTATCCTTGTGTATAGTGTAAGGATTCCCTTCATTCTCCTCGATGGAAGATGATGATGAATTACTCGAGGAATTCGAGTCTGAACTAGACCAGGCTCTTCTAGCACGACGACCGTTCATCTTAAAAAAAAAATACATTTTTTTGTTTTCTTAATGATCACGTTGATGACCACCGATGAACGAGTGTTCATTGTGCAGATTGATAGGAGCTCTCATTTGAATATCACGGTTAGCATTCACTCAATTACCAGTAGCTATGCTAATATGTCTCTGTCTATAACACATGTATAAAACACAGTTATACAACATTCCGCATTCG
>JAPWLS010000280.1:0-16051 GCA_028551675.1 Tineola bisselliella
AAGTGATTCTACGCGTCAAAATACTCGATTGACAGTTATACAGTCCGTGTCACTTGAATAGCCTCACCCCCAAAATTAGTTATAGATCCAGTTCTATATGAACAACTCTTTATTTGATTTCATAAATAAACGTTAATAGGTGTAACTACTACATCTTTGTTACAAAAGTTTGACATTCACTAATAAATAATAAAAATTATAAACTAAAATAAGAAATAGGGTTAGTCACTTGAATAGCCTCAGAATAATAAAACACAGAAAAATATCGATTTAAATTACTTTTAATACTTTGTGTACTTTCCATTATTCTTAATAATGTCAAAAATTCGATTTGGAATAGATTCATATAATGAGGGAATGTATTTTATGTCTAAATTATTCCAAGTATTATGAATTTCTTGTATGAGATCAACGCTGCTAGAATATTGGCGTCCACCGGCGAATAATTTACGAGATAAATAGCCCCAAACATTTTCTATAATATTTAAGTCCGGAGAGTTCGAAGGCCAATCTAAAACTTGAATTTTATTTTCTTGAAACCAAGTTTTTGTTTCATGTGATGTATGTGAAGGGGCATTGTCCTGTTGAAAAATCCACTTTTTTTTAGAACTTTACGAATCTCTTTTATCTTCTCTTCCAGTAGATTTATGTACAACTTAGAAGTTTGTCTACCTATGATAATCGAAATACTAATGATCCTATAATAAGAAATCGCACCCCACATCATTACTGAACCACCGCCTGAATGACGACGAGATAATATTATTTCTTCTTTTCTCAAATCGTGGAAATAATATGAATATCAGTCTGGACCATCTAAATTAAATTTTTTCTCATCACTGAAAACAACATTAAAACTATCGAGCGATCGCACACCGCCAACACGTCGACCGAAGAGTTGTAATTTTTCACTGTCAGCGAAGTCCTCGTCATCGTTCTGACGACTAGTGACTGTCGAAAAATTTTAATGCAATTTTTGTCTGCAAGAGTGAGGTTGCTATCATATACATTTTACGTAGTCTGGTATTACACATTTTATACACTTGAGAAAGCAAATAATCGATTTGGGTTTGAAATGGTTGCGTCAATTTGGTTTTAACTTGGTCACGCAACAAGAATTTGTGCATTGTTCTGTGAGATCGTGGCTGCTGAGATTCTGAGATAATACTCTATAATAAGGTTAGCCACGCTTGTCGCTTATATGTACTAATTGCTAACCCAGTTATCGGTTATGCCGACCGGTTATATTCGCTAAAATATCGACTGCGTTTGCGTAACTGAACATTATGTGATATCTAGATTGACATGACGATAACATTGTGCCGCTTGTCGACTTATGCCCTTTAAAAGATTACCTTTTGAGGCTATTATTCCGATGGTAGAGCGAAACCGCGTTGTTCACATACACGACCTTTCCTAATAAAATCTGTTTTACGACACCTATCCATATGGGTATATGCGTGAACATTAAGCAATATTAATAGAATAAGGATTAAATCATTAACTAAAATTTGTTAAAAAATTGTATAAAGGTAGCAATCAGGTTTGTTATGAAACTAGTGATAGCTACGGTTTATGTTTTTTTCCTAATTTATATCCGATTATAGCGATTACATCCGTATCTTCCGATTTAATGTTGATCTTACTGTTTACTACACAATTATTCGTAATATGCGGTCAGTTTCATGGCGTATTACATCATGCTTAGGATTAAATTTATTCTTATAGTTCTGTCAGGATAAGAAGAATTTACAACTTTAGAAACGATTTTACAGGAACTATTATAGAACTATGTGTATTTCTATAATTTGAAATATTTTATGAATAATAAAAGTTTGTTATGTATGTAATGCACGAGCTGAGTCTACTACAACCATAAACCTGTATTTGAAAATGAAATTGAATTTGATTCTGCATGACATTTATTCATGTAACTAACTCGTCACGAACAGCACTATTACTCTATCTTACTCCAACGTAACACAATAGAGTGAGAGGAAGATACGAACTTTCGAGTGCTATTGAGGCTTGTGAATTGTAACTTCGATGGCGTGTATGTAAATTTAAGACCTTTTATTTTCATGTCGGGAAGAATGTAATAATGGAATTGTGGTATGTCTGTATTGCGAATGTTTGCCGTCTTTGCGCGTGCATCCTCAGTAAATGCTACTGATATCGTGCTTTAAATATCGATTAATTTTCGAAACGTAAAAGTCATTCCCTACTCGGGTCACGAATTCAATCGACATGTGACGAAGTACTATTGCTTGCAAGATTGTCTCGATATTGATCTATATTTTCGTGCCACAATGTGGGCAAATACAGGAAACGTGCCATTGAAACTATAATTATAGGTATTGCAAGCAGTGAAATTTATCGTAAATTCTGTTGAAATCAAGCATGTACCCAAAATTGGTTGTCATAATAATTTTGATGTCCAGCATTAAAATTAAACGAGTTACTTGAATAATTGTTGCAAATCCGTATAATTATGTTTTAATTCCTTTATTGATGCTACCTTAATATGGTCTGCATTTAATGACCAAACGATGCGGACTCATCTGCATGCAATATCGTCTTCAAAGCGTACCGGCTTGGATAAAGTCGGATTTGTCATGCCACTGCGGTAACATTCGGAAAACAACAATCGAGAGAATTAAAATTATTCCCGACTTTTCTTAATCCTTGGAGCCATTCCAAAATCTTGATTGTTGATTGAAGTAAAATACAATGTTTTATATATTATATCTATTATTTTGAAGTACTAGTCATAGTCATATTTTGAAGAATATTATCGATTAAAATAGTTTATTTTTTAATAATAATAATAATGCATATTAAATAATTTTATATGTTTATTGCACGTGGAATATTTATTCAGGCAGAATTTGGAGATAGTTTAATTATAAATGTTTTAATGTTCCCTGTGTGTTGGAGATAAAACGGAACGCATCTTGCGGGTAGGCGCACTACTGATTAAGGCTCACAATCAGGTCTGTAGTTCGAGCAAGTCTGCCCTTTGAATTTACGATGTGGCTGACCGACGCTTATCGCATGCGAATGATCTGCCGAGGGCGCACAGCTCGAGCTTTGCCGACATATTTTATTTTATTCGCGCTACTGTGATGTAATGAGCAGATAAATGAGAGAAAACCACCAATTAGTGTCGATGAATTTATTGTTTCGACTTAAACTGTAGGAGGGCGAGCAAACCCCTGATATATCGTAAAACTTGATTTAAAATTTGTACTTGTTATTTAAATCAGTCAATTAGATTATAGTTGAGTTGATTTAAAATTGGAAGTCTTTAAACGAATGGCTTTTAAGATAATCAAATATCATTAAATTACAGTATTGGTATTTGACCTAATTATGATACTTGTCAGTTGTATCGTAGTATAACGTGTGCACGTAATTTAACAATGACTTTTACGAGAATGACAGAGCGTATGCGCGAACGGTGCGTGACGTTGCAGATTTATCTCGCTTCATTACACGTTTTGTTCGAGCATTTAATCGACGCGCGGTAGGCGAGGACGGCAGCGAATGACGCGAGCGCACATTTATTTCACACCGTCCCGTTGTACCGTTGGAAATAAAGTGCTTATATATTACATGTAAAGTTTACGATAATAAATAATTCAAAGTATTTTATTAAAGAGACATTACGTTTATTACAAAATAATTTAATAAAATTACAAAAGAAGAAATAAGAAGTTATTGACGCAGAAAAAAAGTTAGCAAATTAACAATAACTGTGTGTGGAAATAAAATGTTACAGTAAATAAAAAAAGTTTAAAAATAGTTAGTGCTTTTAATGAAATTCCATTTTAGTGCCATGACATTACATAACTTGCCTTAATTTAAATTTTGATGCGGGCAGTACCAACAGATCGACTTTAAAATTGGTCCTTCTCCTGATGTCACGCGAGTGCGGCACACTTGCTTCGATCAAAATCAACCATAATTAAATATCTCATGCACTCTTTAATATACCAATTTATTCACGAAATCCGGTCATTGTACAATGACAAGATTCATACAGAAGCCGAGTTGAAGTTTTAATAAACGTATGATGGTACCTCTGACGTGTGGTCTACATAAATAACATTTCACGATTGTTCAAAAGTTCGCACACATTCATTCAAGAATTACTCGTACTTTGTATTGGTTTCTGCACGAATAATTGTTGCAATGATCGTTAAAAAAATTATTGTGACCTTGTCAGCCATCTTGGAGTAACGGGTGGGGTTACCACGAACCCCGCCCTATATTTCCTGCCACAGATAATTAAATATGTTTCCCCCACTCTCCAGGAACGACGCTAATTCTCCTCAGGGAATGCCATTCGTTCTCTACTTGTCTTTTTACTCGTTTCTATTCTTATTTCAATAAAGAAGTAGTAGTCTATTGTTAATTTTAGGGATATTTTTTATTATACTAAAATAAAAGAAAAAGAAATGTAGATCAAATTATGTAATGATTCTTCTTATTATAGCTTTTTTGATGTTAACTCAAGTGGATAAATGCTTTGTTAAATAAAAAAATAATTTACCACATGTTATAGAATGTACGAGGAAACATATTACAACACGCACGAGAAACCGAAAAATTAATTAATAAACATGTTTAATAGGGTACATGTATATTTTGTACAATTGTGTAAAAATGCAGTTTCATGCCGCTTATGATTGGTCAGTTAATTATTATTTGAATATTTCACATTTAGTGAAGACGTTTGAAACTAAGTTCTTTTGTCAGAGAATTTGTTCCACGATTTATTAACGTTCTAACAATTATATTGTTTATTTAGTTAAGTTTTTATTATATGCTTTTATTATAATATAAAACATTTTATTTCCTACAGCAATAATGCACTCGTGTGTTCACAATTTATAATGTGTTAATTAAAACACTAGAATCCATATAAAGCCATCTGCAGAGATTATGTGTTGTGAATTTATATAGCGCAGAGAACGCAGCGTCTGTCGTCTTCATGTTGATTTAAAGCAAATTGAATTGGCCATTGGTAACATCTCATTTGACCATAACACGAACGCTCACGCTCGCTTTTCTTATTCCTATTATTATAATAGTATAAACGAACAGTTGAATATTGAGTCAAAAAGTTAGTTCTTGTAAAAATACATAATGGATTCATGCCAAATCCCATAGCTGAAATGGTACATGTTATATTAAACTCCGAACTGGTTTTAATTGCAGCACGAACAGCGGCGGTCAGCCTCGTACTGATTTAGAGCAAATTGAATGCTTCGAGCCTGACTGGGTCTCAACATCTCATTCGCAGCTCGCAACCGAAGCCCATACCAATTAACTAGCGTACGCCTCTCGAATATACAGATTTAAAAGCCTCTAGCAGTAAAGGATCCTGTTATAAATGTTAAACTCATTTTACGTATATCTTCATTAAAACGTTCGTGTAAAATACGAGTGTGATTTGAAATCGTGACCTATGCCAGTTAGTTATAATTCTATGGTGTACCTACATGAAATTGTTGTATCAACCGTGTATAGTAGAAGAATAGTGAAATGAATTCATTGACAACAATTTGTACATTCGAATGTTTAGCGAATTCCTCTCATATTATTTTAATATTGTCAGCCCAAGTGATGACAGTACAATAAGGTACGTTTTGGCAGTTGCCTACCTACTGACATTCTTGCTCAAAGCTCGTCGACATCACATTCGTTTGGTCTGTCAAATAAGATGATACTTCTAATGTTATAAACGTATATTAAATTTAAAACTATACATACAATCTCTGATCTTCATGTGTTATTATGTTAAAATTAAATCATTACAGTATAAATAAATTTATATCACCTAGAAGCAATTTATATTGAATTGATTGATTGATAAAGTAGAAAAATAATTTTAATGATCATATTGAACAAATTTACCAAGCGTCAATAAATGCCGGTCTTATTTTTTGTTACTCAAATTGCGGTCGGCTTTTAGGAGCTCGTTAATTGATCACGCCAAGCTAACAACAGCCGTGAAGATGACTCGTGTCTTCGACTACCGTTCTGCGAGTTGCGGGCGCATCGGGCCTAATGACAAGTTATGTGCATAATGGTTGAAGTGCGTTGCTGCTGAGTCAGCGGATTTGAACGTCATAGGCGCCAACCTATCAAAGCCCCTTCCTTGTTGTCCTGATTTTTTTCAAGTGAATATGTCCATTTGTAAACATCATTATGTATAATCTATACTTTCATAACTCTCATCTGATCAAAGCAACGTTGTTCTAGAAAATAGCTGAGAATACATTTTTTTGAAAAAGAAGCCCATATTTTTTCTATATTACAATTTCTCATATTTAAATTCTTACAATTCTTAGAATTAAGTCTCAAATCTTCGACACCCATTTATGTGTAGGTCTGAATGTTAAAAAGATTTTCAAAATACAAAAAATGAGTTTAATAAAACATTATTTAATGATTAATCAAATGTGTATGTATTTCAAATTCATAACCCTTGTTCGTATCGAGGTGATTTTAAATGTGTTTTAAATTTAACGCACGCTCGCGGCTTCTTGTTTGATTGTATTTCACTTAATCCGTCCGTTCCGCTCATTCTCTATGGTAATTCATCGACGCTATTGTTTTATTTTGTATCCGGCACCTACATTCTCGTTTGCACCTTGTCAGCAAGAAAAGATTTTATCTTCAACCCTAATTGCTGATATTCCATTAAAATAATAAATACTATTCGCCTTCTCACCTTCTTATTAGACTTAGTTGATTACTGCTCTCTACTGAATCTATTAAGTTGTGAGGTGTTAATAATTGACGAGTTCTTGTTAAAAACTTCTCATGGAGCGATTGTTGTGATTACAATTAGTTTTAGTATTTTACATTAATTACAACCGCTAGATGTTTATTAAGCTGACCCATTATGACGAATATTTTAGCTTTTTTAATAATATGTATTTATAAAAAAAACTAATAGATATGAATAAATATAACTTGCAATTATCTCTTTCACATAGTGGGTAAAAGATGGCGGGTCATCACGCAATATGTTTTAAATTTTATAAATACGTTAAAAATAAATATTATATTTGTGGCCAAGGCATTGTCTATTTATTTAAACGTCAAAATTTTATTGGGCGGTTTTTTACGAGGTACTTCTGCTAAATTTAGTAAACCTTTTCTCACGAGTAGCGTAAGGAAATGTGTGGTAAGACGCGCAAGAGCCATTTCACTGACGCTATCGCTGTGTGACATTGATCTTTGTTATGATTACACGCGTGTGAAAAACTTAGTATGAATTACTTTATGCTTGAATGTGATATGCAATGTGACGTTGATGACACGTACGTCACTAATTTTTGTGTATTTAATAGTGCAGTTAATTACGTCTGTTAAATTACATAACATCGATTGTGATTCTCTTTCTATAAATAAATCCTATTATAAATATTTTTGAAAAGCAAAGTTTGGAGACGGAGTACTATGCTTGTATTGGCCTTGTTTTGACACTTATTCCCTGACGTTTTGAAATCTAAATTGGGCTCAGTGAATTGTATTCTATTTTATTCTGTTTTAGTTATTATATTATATAGTACATATTGTAATGACTTTATAACGATTTTTACCCATTACCCGTATTTCTGTGAAAATTTAAACTTTTTGATTGTTCTTTCTCACGATTAAAATATTTGATATTTTATCCGAGTGCATAAAAAATAAAGTTTTTGAATAAAGGCTGTTGTTAGTGTAGCCCTCGTTTAAGTAAACAAGGTACACGTCTGCGCGTAGGCTTGCTCCGTGTCTTGTTTTTATCCATCTCAACTTGCCGCAATGCATGCTCGTTATCTTGTTATCCTATCTCGTTGAGATTGTACCTTTTTGTACTTACTGAATAAAACCTGACCGCATGCATGTGTATTTGAATATAAGTAACTATTTCCCCACTAACTAGAAATAGCTATGCAGACTATATTATAAAACCCACTTTCTATCCCAAAGTATTCCGTTTAACCTGCTTTAAAATTCATATTAATTTCTCAATCAAACTCTGTAGCAAAAACATTCTTTGGGTATCATTAAATTTTGTTTAAAGTGTAAATGTGATAGTAACTTAATGATCTTGCTTGAAAGTAAAGTAAAAGCGTCTCTATTTTGCTTTAGGTCTGGAACAAAAGCTGGTTAAAGTATCTCATGATCCTTTGTCATAGTGTTATCATACTGTAAGGACTATACGAGAAAGTTCAAATTTGCAAATAACATAAAAAGTATTTTCTTCTCACGCCACAAACGGGGCCGCATAGACCGTTTTCCGCTAGGTTACCTTCTCATTACTTTTCTTTGGAGCCAGGTTAGCTTTAATAATCGAGAAATAAAACTGTTACTGCCTTTTCGCCAGCACACTCTCGTTTCATATTGTGAACCCTTTTTACGGTACATATTAATTATCATTAAAAACAAGTTTCAGCTCAAAATCATACATTGAAGTTCGGCTACATAATGATAAGGTAGTCTGGGTATGGACTTGTGCTCTCAAATTGTGCCTTAAGTCGACATGCGAGCAATATCTTCGATAATAAAATTAATTATGAAATTTATATACCGGATTGCATGGTCTTTTAATTGAATTAAAATTTTGGCCATCATTATTTTGTGCAATAACAATTAGTTGTATACATTTTATTATGTTGCTGGCTTTTAAAATGTATTGAATGAGTTATTTGTGATGTTGTCATAAAAGGATGTAGTTTATTGTTTAGTGCAAATTTAAAATCGCGACTGGTCGTCATGACGACAATGTGTCGAATTAATAGTGGAAAGACGTGGCCGGGGCATGTTTGTCGACGGGTGCTCCCTGAGGTCGAGCCTCCTCAGCACGTCCGGCGCATAATGAGCGCATGTTTGTATTGACCCCTGTCCTCAGTCGTCTCCAGCCAATAAGGATGTCTTAGCTCCCGTCTTGAATAGATAATGCAGCCTTATACATATTAACTTATAGATGTAAGGTAAAAAATAAATGCACGTATGGAACATGCAAATTTCATAACTAATGGGTTGCTAATAATAATTATGTAGTCAGAGAACTATATATTTTACTGATGTGGAAGAAACTGTAAAGTATACATTTCTGAGTGAGTAGTTTATTGTTTTCCGAATAAAGTGGTTCAGCGGCAACTCGGTATATTATGCCCAGTAACATTTGCATAACGCATTCGCTAACAAGACACGTTCGAGTACAATTGCGTTCGCGAAAGAACCCTACTCAAACAACCCATTTCTATTTTACCTCGCAGCCTCTCTTGTTTAATGTTCGGCCCGTACAACTGCGTCGGCTAACAGTAACGCTTTTTGCATACGAAAACCTTCCAGCTCGATGTCTTTTGTTATTATACTCTTTGGTATTCTGTTCAGGATCGAAGTTTAAGGTCGTCTACTGGTTTTGATGTCAAACAACCATTTTTCAATAAATTAACCTGTATTATTTACCTTTTTATTGTTACTTATTATGTCGTGTGATAATAGAAAGTACGACAATAATATTTCACTTTCCATTTAACTCTTTGTGTTGTGGTTTTATTCATGATAATCGACTATCACATTAAAGTAGAACGATTGTCAGTAGATTCCCAGCATTTATCTCAGTTAGCGGAGATATCACACCTACAAACCGACGCGGGTTGCCTAAATAAAATGTAACGCAGTCACAAATAGGCTATAAAAGGACAAGTTCGTAAGACGTAAATACTCTAATAAACGACTGCACTTAATCCGGGAGTTAGAATGTTGACAAGAAATGAATGCAATCAAATATAAAAGCGCTTCGCATTTTATCCCATTAATTCACGTCACTTTGAATGTATTATAACAAAAGAGAGCACTTAATAATATAAGTTGGGCTGCGATTGGGCTTACAGCATAGTTAGTGAAACGTCTAATCATTGTGTGGGTTGTGGTAATTGAACGCTGAGGATAGTTCGAGGTTTATCTCAATTTATTCATTCAAGTTGTAGAGTGGCTCACTAATACTGCTTTGACCACTTGTCAGTTTTAATAATGCCCACCGTGTGGTAATGAGCCATAAATTATTATTATTGTTATTTATTTCGCAGATTTTTAAATTCAATTTCTCAAAAATATTCGTATTTTAGAATAATGAAATATATGGAATCTACTTGATTTTCTGACTTTATTATTTGTTTTGAGTCCAATTTAATTTGTTCTTTTAAATGAAATTACTAATATGTAAAGTTGCGTGACTATGTAATGGATTGCATGTTTAAGATAGCATCAGTAGATTCCCTACGATCTAGGAGTAGCCGAATTACATGAGAATTTGATGAACAAGCCTAAGGCGATGGCGGTTGACGATGTGCGATCGCGACCGTAAATAACGCATCTACTGCACAGTCGGTAGCTGCATACAATAATCCATAATGCGAGGTGCTACAAGAATAGTCCTCCCGGCGCACTGTGCGGCCGAAAGCCGTATATGCGGTCAAAAGTCCAAAAAAACAAGTTTCTATTTAGGTTTTTTTCACCCTTGAGTTGGCTGCAATGATTCTTCAAGAAACTAAAATCGTTCATAGTGATGACTAATTCGTCATGTAGGCTCCTTAGGCTCAGTTGGAACGTGACCTTCTCTCGAGCGTGACTCTACAGTTAATACACTGAGAACGGTTATACAGGTGAAAAATTTTATGTAATAAAGAAAATCAAATAAGACCAAATGGAATCCACTTCTGAAGGTGAGTAGAACATGTAAAAAAAGTACTAATTATCAATTGTTAAGTAATGAATTAGGGAAAACATAAACAATAGTGTCATTTTTTCACATAATTTTTCCGAAAATTAGACTTTTCAAATGTTATTGCATTAAAACGCTGCAAAACGCTGCTTTGAAACCTTATTGAAATGATAAATAAATATATTATCTACCAAATAAAACAAGATTCAGCTGCCAAGAGCTGCCTATTCATCTTTTATGCCCTTTTTTCGAAATCAAGTTGATAGAGAAACGAAATATACACATTACACATGGTGCGTTTCTCTTTTATTTATCTGAGGCTGCTACCTATAGTTTACTGTGAAAATGGGAGAGTATGTGCGTGTACATGAGTATGTATATGTGAGTGAGTATTTATTCGTGTGTATGGGTGCGAGCGGCGTGCAGCAGTGTTTTCTTCTTATTCTTCTTCTTCTTAAATGTAGGCGCGCGCTCTTTTTAAATTGAATGCTACGAGATTTTCGTAATTATTAACTTTTTTTTAAATATCTATAACATTTTAAGTGTCAAGGCTTTGTTTATTAATTTATTAAAATACTTAGTTATTAAAGAAATTGAAAGATCGCGATAGACACAAATAAAGTTTATGTTACAAAAAAAATTTGAAGTTGAAAATTGCGTTTCGTTTCATTCTATACATTTAAAATCTTATTTAAAATTTATGTATTTCAGGTTGCAGTACTCCCACTGAAGACCACTTCACAAGACTAAAATTTTACTATTTAGTTAAAAACATTTTAACGGATGATGTTACGCAAATTTCCGAAAAAATTAAAGAATATTTGACCGAAAGTACAGGGTCCGAGTATTTTTTATCAGACGAAGAGAAAAAGGAAATATATGATTTAGTATTGAAGATAAAAGCAAGATGGAGTGCAAGCAATAGAACTGAAAGCGTCTTTTTAAAAAGAAATAATGATTGGCTGCAAAAAAAGGTTGAATTAAAGAAAAACAAACAAACTAAAAAAACAAGTTTGAACAGTTCCTCTGCCTCAGAGTCAGAAGCAGACGTAGATGTGGATTCCTACGAAACCAATTTTTATTATAACATAATTGACCTACCAATTACTCGTAATTTATTAATTTGTAATTTTTTCGGAATATAATTTTAAAAATATTTATTCTTGTAACTGTAAATGTTGTGAATTTACAAAATCCAGGCATATATTTTATAATCATAGTTTTTATTTACAATAAACAAAAATATATATTTGTGGCCTATCCGTCGTGACGTCGCTGTCAAATGTATACATACATGATTAGTTTTTTTAATTTCTCCATTTTTGGCTGTATTAGAGTGGCGATCGCAGTCTGTTGAAAACTAATAAATTGGACCCATATAGGTACAAAAGATTCGTTTATTCTGACAATGAATTTTAGTGTAATCAGAGTTCTCAAACTTTTTTGGCCCTTAATATAATTATAAAAACAAGATTTCAGGTCGATATTGCAATGTAATATTACGTAATATTTAGTTGGAATATTTAGATGTAACCTTATAATCCCTCCCTTTGGTAGGTATTTTTTGCAGTATTTTAGCCCTAGGGTTCCGCGGAACACCACTTTGAGAATGCCTGGTGTAGTGTTATAAAACTAAATATTAAGTCGTAATGTGTCGCAAGACTTTTTACTTAACTTTTGGCTTTCTCGTAGGTCGTAACATAAAAAAGGTTGAGAAACGATGCTCTACCAAATATTTACTAGCGATTAAGTACTTAGGTTATTAAGTACATGCTATGAAGGCATTTGTTGTCTATGAATATATTATTATTATTATTGAAATGTAACCTTGACTCAATTCCCTATTTGAGTTACTTGTTATGATAATCAGTAAGGCGCGTCTACGCCAAAGCGTGTGTGCCGTTTTACTAAACTGCTCTATACAAATACGTAATTTCTATAGAGCATGAAATATAACAAATTTTCCACTAACGTTTATTTTTATGGTTTACTTTGTGTTTATTTTTTATTGTTATTATTATTATGTTACTTTTAGACAGTGATGTTTTTTTCATATATATTTTTCAAATGGAATTAGGTACATATTAACATAGCTGGGCATTAACTCGTTAATCCGTTAATCGTTAATTAACGAAGTTAACATTTCGAGTAACGGATTAACTTTTAAGTTAACTTAAAAATTTGTTAACGGACTCGTTAACTTCCGTTAAATTTCCCAAAGTCCGTTAATCGTTAATCCAGCACAGGTACCGCACACACCGCGCCCCGCCGCGAAAAACACTACATACTTTTAGTACTTTGTATACTGTCAGTGATAGTTTGCATCTGTATAATGTGTGTATTTATAAAGAAAGAGTGTTCTGTGCATAATAAAACCATAATATCATGACTAAATTGGCAGTTAAATTAGACGCGTTAGTATCGTATCGTTTCGTCAAAGATATAAGTGGTCTATGTAGCAATTCGTCTAAATAACAATTGGTCATTACATGACTATCAAATCGTCTTAAAACTAGCTCGTCTAATTAGTGTTTCGTCCAGAACGCAACTAGTCTAACTTATTAAAATAAATTCTAAATCATAATCCAAATAAATGAAAAAACATTGTTTGTCAACATGCGTATAGGTATATACTCTAATAGTTATACCCGTCCTTTTTTTTGTTTCTAACCTGTTAACTTCCAGAACAAACTGTTTTTATAAGAAGATGCAATTTTTATCACGTGTTAAGATGTTAACGTTAACGTTAACTTGCGTTAAATTTTCTGAAATGTAACGCTTTAACTTTTAACGAAGTTAACTTTTTCAGTAACGGATTAGCGATTAACGAAGTTAACTATTTGATTAACGGTGCCCAGCTATGCATATTAATATGCATATCTGACCTTCTGCGAGAAGGTATATGTATTGTAAAATCTGAATTTTATTTTTCTACTTCTTCTTCTTCTTTTATTAATGGCCTCAGATATCTATTAAAGACAATTCTGCCAATGTCAAGTATTCGGGTAGCAGCCCAAAAAGAAATTATAAAATTTTAATTCAAACTTAAAATGTTAGTTATTAAGTTTTTGACATTGATAGGTTATTAATTTTATTTTACAGTAATGCCCCGCTTTACGCGAGGGATACGTTCCGGAAAAAATCGCGTTAACTGAAATTCCCGCGACCATAGAGAAGTTGATGACTACATTATGTTTATACGCACTCTTTCGCGTAATGCGGAGCAATTAGCGCGTTTTTGAATAGTTAAACCACGCATAACGGGGTCGCGTAAAGCGGGGTATTACTGTATTTAGATTTTGACATGTTATTATTAATATTATTGTGTATCTTTTCTATTTGACTCCTCCTTGTATGGTGTATTGGAATTGACTGTAAAACCATGCAAGTGACTGTGCTTAAATAAATAAATAAATTCCGTTTTATGATTGGTTTATAAGTTATTATGATACATAGGCTATTGTGTTAATAGTAACTATTGTATTGGTCCATGGGCCACAAGCAAGTGCGCGCAAAAAGTAGATAACCAACTACGTAATATCAAAAAGACATATAACATCTTAAAATAACAATAACAATAAGAAAGTGTATCAAAGTGAAGAACAAACCGCTGACATAATTTTGTTATATAAATTTATTCGTTGTTTACCTAAAACTTTGCTTGATTTCGTGGAACTTCCATAGACGTCCCTAATTTCAATTTATCAGACGATTTACGCATAAACAATCTCTTGTTAAACCACTTCAACAATTAACATGTGTGATACTTTATTTATTTGCGTACTATTTAACTATCTTCGTCTTATTCTAGAGTGAAGACAATACTACCACAGATGCCACTAAAGCCTTTAACACTAGGTTTACGGACGTTTTCTATATACCTACTTCTACCAAAACGCGTCAATTTGACGCATATCGTAACGATAGGTATACCACATAGACAAGTAATTCAACACTTATAAAGAAAATAGACTTCAATATATATTTCCCTCGATCAATGAATAAAAGTCATACAAAGAGATAAAATAAAAATTTAAACAGTTTTTGGTAATTCTCTGCTAAAAGTTAAAATGCGTCAAATTGACGCGTCCCGTAAACCTAGTGTTAAGAAACGACGCTTGAGCATAGATTTTCTTTAAGAATAAGCTCAAGCACAAATCGAATAATAATAGCTTGAACATAACCAATTTTATGTTTACCCGTAGGTATACAATAGGACGCCAATGCCCCTATACAGCAGCTATTCTTCTACATCAGCGGTTCTCAAACTTTTTTGACGATGGAAAAAGCCTTAATATAATTATAAAAAACTGATTTATATGTATTTATGAATAATCATATTGCAATGTAATATTTAGTTGGAATATTTAGATGTAACCATATAATCTTCCATTGGTAGGTATTTTTTGTAGTATTTTAGCCCTAGGGTTTTGCGGAACACACTTTGAGAATGGCTGTTCTACATCATAGTAAATTTATTATACATTATTATGACATTAGTAAGTGGACAATGCCAGTATACAGCAGCTAAATCAAATTGATAATTATTAAATTAATAAATTTATTTCGTTTGTATTTGTATTGACGAGTAAAAGCGCTCTATTGGAGACCAATTCCTACAAGTAAATAAATAAGTAATGATCAGGTCATTACGCACAGACATTGTTTTACAAATAAAATATTATTGTTAAATATGTACTTTGTTGTGTAATAAATAATGTAAACAAAACATCGTAACATGCTTAGAACCCCTCTTTTTGTTGCGACTCATCTTCACTTCATCTCGATGAGTTATAGGTACCCTAAATATCAAAACCAGCTGCTGGAACACTCTTGTTTTTGACAATGTAATATATTATAATTAGAAATTTCAGAAATGTTAATTTTTTAAATAAACTAAATGTTTTATTGTACGGTTTACCTTTATCTGCACCATCTCTCCCTGTAGTGTAAAGATTATTAAATATTGTTAAATAAAGGTTATCTTATTAAATATTGTATTATAACACGTTCCGTTACAACTCCCTATCTTTAAACTTAAACCATATACCTACCTCTCTCTTAAATAATATTTGTATATTAAAATTATATATGTGTATGTTCTTTATGTATTTAGTTTACTTAATTTTAAATATTCCTAAATTGCATTGCCCGATACTAACACTGTTTCTTCTGAATTAAATTGTACTAGTATTATTATTTTAAAGCAATAAAGCATTTATTATTATTATTATTATTATATATGACTGCTAAAATGTATGCCTTCTGGTAGTAGCTGTATTTGCTACGCTGATAGCAATGTATTATAGCCAATGT
>JAPWLS010000434.1:0-10230 GCA_028551675.1 Tineola bisselliella
CTCGACAAATATAATCCAAAAGAAAGAAAAATAAGTTCAACATTAATAAATAAAAGTTATCAACAAAAAGAAAACATTGATAAAAGTAGTATAATACAATCACAATCATGCCTTTATCTAAATAAGTTGTTATGAACATTCTGGAATAAGAGATTTTAAAAAAACACGGGGTTCACAAATCAGTCTTACTCATAATTCTCAAATATTATGTAAAGCCAATCTAAATATATCGTGCTCTACATAGAATGATACACCAATTGGTTTCAATATAAAAGTTTGGATGTAAGTGTGTGGAGGATCATCATCTGTCTAATAAAGATAGAAAGAACAAGACACTTTAATGAAATAGATAATAAAGAGAGAACAATATAATTATACATTTAATTATATGATTTAATTCTCAAATAATTTAAAAAGAAGTATAAAAATATACATTGGCACTAGTACTGAGTAATTCAAAAATTTTATCATTCATTTTAAATACATACTTGCAATCTCCCAAGTACATTAATTAAAACACCTCCATCAAACATTGGTTGAGAGTCCACTGCCGTTATCAACCTATTAATCTTTTGAAAGGGTAAGGCCTGAAAGAGTAAATTTTAACTTTAGAAATATAGGACGAAAATGTATTAGTGTACATTTATTAAAATACTAGCAGTTGCCCGCGACTACGTCTGCGTAATAATGAAGATATAAAGTACTATGAAGTTTAATGATGTTTCATATTTCAGTAAACAGAAAATGCCTTCCACACCCCTGTTGCAAAATCTACTAACTGCCTCTCCGTCAAATTCCTAGTTTGTAGCAAAAAAATATACAAACCTGCGAGAGCCCTTACAACTCCTTAATCTGGCCCTGTTGCAAAATCCGTTCTTTGCAGAGGTCAACTAACTATAAACTACCTCCCTGTCAAATTTCATCTTTGTATGTCAATGTTTCATTGAATTAGACATGAATTACAATGTGAACTTAAAATAAAATGAAATATATCTTAAAAAACAATTGAAAAACTGAGAGCACATTTGCCCGCCAAAATTAGGCACAGACTTCGAATTGTGTGAACTTAAAATAAAGTGAAATACAATATATCTGGCTGTATGGGCTCGATCCCTTTGCCTTAAAATGGAACAAAAAAAAAAAGAAGAAATATCATAGACATCGAATTGTGTGAACTTAAAATGTAATATTTCTTTAAAAAAAAACAATTGAAAATAATTTTATAGCCTATGTTCATCAGGGATTTTTTACGATTCTAATGGTAAAAGAATTTTTCAAATCGGTCCAGTAGTTTCGGAGCCTATTCAATACATACAAACAATCAAATGTTTCCTCTTTATATAATACTAGCAGTTGCCCGCGACTACGTCTGCGTAATAATGAAGATATAGAGTACCATGAAGTTTAATGATGTTTCATATTTCAGTCAACAGAAAATGCCTTCCACACCCCTGTTGCAAAATCTACTAACTGCCTCTCCGTCAAATTTCTAGTTTGTAGCAAAAAAATTATACAAACCTGCGAGAGCCCTTACTCCTTAATGTCTCCTTAATAACTCCTTTGCAAAATCCGTTCTTTGCAGACGACAACTAACTATAAAATATCTCCCTGTCAAATTTCATCTTTGTATGTCAAGCGGATTTCGAGAGAACTTTCGCTTTTATATTCATTGAATTGAATGAATTAGATATGAATTACAATGTGAACTTAAAATAAAACGTAATATTTAAAAAAAAAAAAAAAACAAAAAACAAACAACACGTTTGACCGCCAAAATTAGGCACAGACTAAAATAAAGTGAAATATATCTGGCTGTATGGGCTCGATCCCTTTGCCTTAAAATGCAACAACAACAAAAAAAAGAAATATATCTTTAAAAACAATTGAAAAACTGACGGCACGTATGAACGCCAAAGTTAGGCATAGACATCGAATTGTGTAAACCTAAAATAAAATTAAATATATCTTAAAAACAATTGAAAAACTGACGGCACGTATGAACGCCAAAATTAGGCATAGACATCGAATTGTCAGAACCTAAAATAAAATGAAATATATCTTAAAAACAATTGAAAATATTCTATAGCCTATGTTCATCAGGGATTTTTTACGATTCTAATGGTAAAAGAATTTTTCAAATCGGTCCAGTAGTTTCGGAGCCTATTCAATACATACAAACAAACAATCAAATGTTTCCTCTTTATATAATAGTATAGAGTATAGATAGTATAGACTTACAGATATTTTTTCAATAATTTTAGGTGCACCTTGTATTTGTACACCTTCAAATGTCATGAATGATGATTCAACCTGAAATTTGAAGTACTTATAAACTGGGTTTAATAGTTATATGTATATAAATGACTAACCACGTGATAACTAAGTGCACACAATACACAAACAATGAAAAATTTGGCATTTCAAATAAATAACCGGCTATTTTCTACTCTGTCAAATTACATGTGAACCTTGGTCATCCTTGAGTAATTATGTTGTGTATTGTAATTTCCCACACAAACTGAAGCTCGCACTTTCTCAATTTCGTGCAACGAATACTTGAAATAGTAGGTTACTCACGTTATACATATTCGCCAAAAGCGGTCGTTTGCTCGCCTCGTCAAACAACGCATAATATTGCTGCACGAAACCCTTGCCGATTTCTTCATATTGTGGGTTAAGCGTCATTTTTGTTAAATATAATTAATTAAAACCAAATATCACGGGTAAAATATAAAAATTAGGAATTTTACGCCCACGGAGCGAAAAATGCGAAAGGCCGCAGCCGACGACACTTGAAGCAATGTTGCCATGAATACAAAGACATAAAACTATATTTTTAAAATTTTTATTTTGACCCTATTTAAGTTTTCTTCATCTTCTTTTATTAATGGCCTCAGATGTCTAATGAAGACAATTCTGCCAATGTCGAATATTTGTGTATCAACCCAACAAGAAATTACAAAATTTTAATGCACTTGTAAACCACAGATTATAAAGTAATATCGTGTTACTGTAGTAACGTAAACCCTTATGTCAAAGAGAAACCTACTTAGTAAATATCAGAAGTTTGCTTGTTCCGTGTGTTTTCATTTGTAACTTCCGAATAATTTGTATTTATATGCAATGTCTCTTGCCGACGAATTACTGGCAGATTTAGAAGAAAACGATGATGCAGATTTAGAGTCTTTAGTAGAACAAAAAATTGAGCATGATGTTTCCGCCGATTTCGCGGTACCGAAAAGCATCATTCCAAAAGAAGATGATCTAAAGAATGTTTCTATACACGAATTAGCAAAATTAAGAGACTCGGATAGATTGAAAAATGTAAGTACTAATACATAATAAACTGGGGCTTTGATATTATATGCTTGGGATAACCTAGTTTACGTAAGTAATAAATAAATATTTAATGTTTTAGGTGATGTCACAATTAGAACAGAATGTAGGGAATCAGAGAAATAAAATAGAGGTCAATGGGTTGATGGAGTCAGACCCAGAATACCAGCTTATTGTAGAAGCAAATAATATAGCTGTTGAAGTTGATGGAGAAATAAGTAAGTATCCTGTTAATTTGTTAAATATTATTTACTCAATCTATTCTTGATGTGGGAAATTTAAAACATTTATATTACATCTTTATATTTGTTATTAATCTTTTGTATCATTTTGGCAGATGTAGGTAGGTAAATAAAAATCTAAAATTCTATTTTTCAGCTATTATTCACAGATATGTTCGTGACAAATATCAAAAACGTTTTCCGGAGCTGGAGTCTCTTATTGTCAACCCACAGGACTACATACGAACTGTGAAGGAACTCGGAAATGATTTGGATCAAGTAAAATATAATGAAACTTTACAAGGCATATTGACACAGGCCACCATTATGATTGTGTCTGTCACTGCATCTACTACACAAGGGTGTGTATGCTTTGTTTAAAATATCAAGTATTAAATTCATGGATAATAGGTATATATAAATCATTATGTATTCTATTTTAGAAAAATGCTAACTGAATCGGAGTTAAATGAAGTAAGGGATGCATGTGATATGGCAAGTGAACTGAATAATTTCAAGTCTAAGATATATGAATATGTTGAAAGTCGGATGACCTTTATTGCACCAAATATTACTGCTATTGTTGGTGAGGAAATCATTTATATTTATATATGTATATACCGAACTAAAGGTATACACCTTAGAGAGCTATCAAATAAAGAGTAAATGTTTAGATTATATTTTTTAATTATGCTTAATTATTTATTTATTTAATTAATTAGGTCTGGCAACAGATACTTACAACTATCAAACATAAGATTAAAAGAAAAAACAACAAATAACTTATTTTATGTAAGGCCTAGCAGCGCCAGACACGACGTGCGTATAGGCTCAAGTGCTAAACCACTAGTAGAATTCGTAGAATTTAATTTTAAAGAATGTGTTGTTTCTTTTGTAATGTATATTATTTAAAGTTAATTAGAAAGGGACAAAATATAATTGGATGCTTAGTGATGTTTATAAATAAGAAGGGAAGTTAATTGTTGAAAGTATGTATCACTTAATTTAAACTTCACAGGAGCATCAACAGCAGCAAAGATCCTCGGGATTGCTGGTGGTTTATCAAAATTATCCAAAATGCCTGCATGTAATGTATTAACATTAGGTCAACAAAAGAGGACCTTATCAGGCTTCTCGCAAGCTGCCTCCTTACCTCACACTGGATTCATTTATTTCTCACAGATAGTACAAGATACACCACCTGTAAGTGTTAAGATTTTTACTGTAATTACATGTTGCTCTCCAAAATTGAAATCACTGGCTCAGACCTAAAATTAGCAGTGGAGTTGATGCGAAGCTACTATGATATTGTGATAGGCCCAAATAGAGGTGGCAATATGTCTTTAATGCTAGATTAAACTAAATACTAAATTTAAGTAATGTTCACGAATAACTTAAGACTAATGATATTGATAATATAATTAATAATGTAAAATGAAAACAATTATTACTACTGATACTATATCAATATTTACACTTAAATAATTTTAGGAACTGATGTTTATATTATTTGTTGTAGGAGTTAAGATACAAAGCCGCTAAATTAGTATCGACAAAGCTGACATTGGCGTCGAGAGTGGACGCTTGCCACGAAAGTACAGATGGACACATTGGACGTAAATTAAGAGAGGAAATTGAAAAGAAGCTTGATAAATTACAGGTTTTTATTGTTTTTGGATTGTATTCATTGTTTGTTGCTGTCTTTTGTTATTTGCTATGACTGTTCTTTTTTAATTTGAACGATCTTATATTAAAGGAACCGCCTCCAGTGAAATTCGTGAAGCCTCTACCTAAGCCCATAGAGCAAAGTCGAAAAAAGCGCGGAGGAAAGCGCGTGCGTAAGATGAAGGAACGATACGCTATGACTGAGTTCAGAAAGAACGCCAACAGACTTAACTTTGCTGATGTAAGTTGTTTAATATTTTAATTACAGGCAGTCCTCGTACTTACGGCATGTTAGGCTCTCGAAATAAGCAACGTAAATCGAAACGACGTAAGTCGAGATACATTTTTTCATATGTTTACATGTAAAACCCAAGGGCTAGGTTCAAAGATAAATAATAGGCCTTAAAAGACACAATAACTCCTTGATCCAATGGTTACAACAACGAAGTCGTGTTTGGAAGCAGGAACAAAACTTCGCAACAAGTGAATTCCCTAATGCCGGAAATTGAAACAATTGACGTATGCTTGAGGAATAGTGTTAAAAAATTGTTCAACGTATCTCGAAACGACGTAAGTCGAGCACTGCTTGTATTATGTAAATTAGCTAATTTTAAAGAAAAAAAAGATAATGGATACAGTATATACATTGAATAATTATTTGCTACTTAGTGAAATGCTGTTTAAGAAAAAAAACTTTAAAAGGGGATAAATGTTATTCAATTAATTACTAAATTTCTTCTAATACGGTTTAATTAAATAAAAATGTATGTTAACACAATATGTCTACGTTGCTTGTTAGCTGGCTCAGTGTTACATTTATAATCATCTATATCGTTAGCAAGCTTTACCGTTGTTCGAGGAATCCCATACAAGTGCATAGATAGGAAACAGGTTAATTAAATTTTTTTTTTATTGTTTATTTATTTATTTTTAGTACTTGGACTCCAATACAAATTCAAATATAAATGCAAATATAAATGAAATAAATTTATTAATTTAATAATTATCAATTTGATTTTGCTGCTCTATATTGGCATTGTTTATTAATAATTAAAATTATTATTAATAATCAAACTTCTCCGAGTTGAATTAATTGTCTGTAAGTTAGGCTATAGAAAATAGCTGATTTATCTTTATTTAATCAAAAAATAACAGGGCTTAGAATATTATACAATAAATTACATATTTTTTTTTAAATTTTAATGACATATATTGGTATTTTTAAATAATTTATATATAGTTTTATAACTTAAGTGTAAATAAATAAATACAGTTCCATCTACGACCCTGTTCCACGCAATGTGACGTCACGCTCTGCCAACACGTTGAATTTCAAATTTAACTCCATACACGAAGCTATATAAGTTTTTTTAGCAACGTGTGCAAATAGACCGCAACTTACACTAATGCTCGCCACCATTACACCTGTCTTGCCCACTAAACATGATCCAATTGAGATTTGGAAAGTTGTAACAATTAACTCGGCATTTAAAATGTAAACGTTCGGTTTATTTCGTCTTTTGTTTTATAAAATTTATTTTAATTAGTGAGTGAACCCTTTGTGAATTTTTAAATTGACTTTTACAATGATATCTTAACATGACTGTGTATGTTATTGAACAGTAAAATTACATGCAAATTGAACTCAAACGAATTTTTCATTCTTTTAATTTCACATTTCTGACGTCTAAATTCAGTATGTTTATTTTATCCTGGAAGATGAAACTCCCTTAGTATATTTAAAAATTAAGTTTTAAGTTATTTATGATAAAAAAAACATATATGTTAGTGTTGTTTCCGTCTTTTGTTTTATTATAGTTATTATTGTTCCTCAAAGTTGTGTTTAAAATGTATGTTTGTGACAGGTATCGTGATATACAAATGAAACAAAAGCGATACGATAATTCATTCGCCTAACTAAGTGGTCTAGTTACTCAACTGTGGAACAGTATAGCTATCTCTTTCTATCGTGTTTGACAAATAGAGCGCAGTGTTGATTTACCCATGCGTCTTGTAAATATTGAATGGTTTTACGTTTAAAAAATATAAATTACACAAACAAATAGTATCCCACTTTGTAATATAGTCGTGATTATACGAGTGCGTAGCATTGCGCTTCGTGATAATGTGGTAACATTGAACCAATTTCAAAGGCATCCCTATGCATTTACGCACGAGTCGTTTCCTTCTCGTTATAGTGAAATGCGGTTGTCTAAAAGTGTGTTAATGCTTTTCAACAATCCGCTCTTATATTAGTTTTTAATTTATTTCTTTTTTATGCTTTAAACCACAATAATTGTAACATAGTTTTCTCTTTGTTGTTGGAATTAGTGTTAATGTTTGTAAATTTTTCGCGTGAATTAGTGAAGACAATTATAATATATATTTCTATTATATTATTATTGGTTGAAAATTTTAGTCAGACATTTCTAAATAATTTACAAGAATAAGATCTTTGAAAAAATCAACAATAAATGTCGTTTTATCACAGATCGAGGACGACGCTTACCAAGAAGATTTGGGATACACTCGCGGTACGATTGGTAAATCAAGCACCGGTCGCGTTCGTCTTCCTCAAGTAGACGAGAAGACCAAAGTTCGTATTAGTAAAACTCTGCAGAGGAATTTACAGAAACAAAATCAACAATGGGGGGGAGCTACAAGCATACGAAGACAGGTATCTGGTACCGCTTCGTCTGTCGCCTTTACGCCTTTGCAGGTTTGTTTGTTGTTCTGTAAATTGACTAGTGGCAATTGTTTTCGGGTCTTAATGTGTTTCTGTTGTTTTTGTCCTAATATCTACAGCATAAAGTATATTAGTTTTAGTTTCATAAAATTACATTTTTTAATTTCAATAATTTAGAAAATAGTGTTACGACAAATTAAAATTCACTTGGAGTAATAAATTTATTATATATAAAATATATGCAGGGTATTCCAAAAGTTACGTATGGTGAAGCATTTACGCACATATATATTGAAATCACCATACATTGTAAATTCTAACACGACATACTAAGTTTTTATTTCAGCCATGACTCGCTGAATCCGTTTTCACTACACTATATTTACTTGTGTTTATACTTATTATCTCATTGTTTACAAAACTTAATAAATATGCAATTCAGATGCATATCGTTACGTTTACTATTATTACATACCGTAAACGATATCTCACGTCAATCTTACCCTTGAGCTATGTTGACCAGCCTCTAACATCGTTGGAACGCTAATCCATAGACCGTTTTCATGCCTCGCTTATTACAGTTCAGTTAATTGCAGTTATCAATTTTAAATGTATTTAAAAATAAATGACTAACGTTGTAAACGCAAACCTATATCCGATATTTATACTGTTTCTTTTTTGACCCTAAAGAATTAAATCTTCAACTCATTAATTTTGTGATCAAGCCTAAGTACCGTTTATAAATACGACCCTAAGCCTTACATTGATGCTCTAACATCGAGTTCTTGTTTTATTTATTAGTTATAAGCTGTAATGCATTCATTATACGTTTGTCGTAAGAGTCAGATTGGCTAGTCTCAAATGCCTTTATAAAGAATACTATAAAAAAATCTATATTAAGAGGTAATTTAGTATTAGAATCACAATTATATTTTAAATTCAAAGTCCATATTTCCATCCTAATCCCTATTTTCATGTATTACTTTAATACGTGTATATTCTTATATTTAGATCTATCTTAGATGTTGTGGGTAAGATCATTATCTAATGTTAGAACCGCCTCTCGACCGCAAATTAACCGTTACGTTTATAAACTATCTGCATGTAACACCATAAAATGTGAAACAGTACTCTTTCATTGCATGTTAAAAACTCAATATAAAATTAAGTTAGTGTAAATCCCAATCACGTGTTTTTGGAATCCTACAAATCGCCCTTGAAATTAAGTATCTTCATATCTTTCAAAGTCGGGATTCGACAGCAGGCTTTACTTGGACCGCATTCCAACAGGTCATGCTCATACATTTCACTTTTTTAATACCTAGGTCCTAAGCTAAGATGCCCTGTGCAAGGTATCAGATAAGGGCATCATAAACCTATATCACTAAGACCCGAAACATTTACTCCTTTTGTAAAAAGATAGGCCATCAATTGTATAAAAAATAATATTTTGTTCTAGGGTTTGGAAATTGTAAATCCTCAAGCTGCAGAAACAAGAGTCAATGAAGCTAATGCCAAATATTTTTCGAATACATCGGGATTTCTATCTGTTGGCAAAGGACCGTAGTTTCTAAGATTTTAAAATATATATTTAAAAATTAATACTAGCATTTTTATTACAATCTATTTGCTGAAATATCCGATCTGTCTATACTGAAATTAATAAAATATGGAATAAAAAATTTATAAGAAATTTCAAAAAATGAATTGATTCAAAAAAGAAAAAGTGATAAAATATATAGATAATATATAATAAAATACCTTTGTATGAAATCGAAACTGAAAGTGTTTCAAATCATGACCTCTATTTAGGAATCATCAATCAAAGAAGAAGAAAAAACTCGCGTGCAAGAAATTTTTTTAGCTCGATGTCGTCGTAACCCGTTGAAATATCACTAACCAATATGGTTTCGCTAAAATTACACACGATGTTGTTGAACTTCTTCCAAAATTAGCTAATATACTTTCATTACATTAGTTTTAAGTGTGCTTGGTTTATTTTGTCGGGTTTTTATAGACTTCAAATAACTTATACATATACCTACTATATATGCCTTTTTTATATAAAAATCTGTCCAATAATAGACTAGTTACTAAAGTGTTATTTAATTACATGTCAATCGGTTTAAAAAATGTGTAAATATATATATATATATGTGAAAATCCATTTTTATTTATTACTTATTATTCATGTAAAATGCAGGTAATGCATACATATTTTTCAATTTGTTATTAGTTATCCAAAAAATTCAACTCCTTGCCCCGGCTATAATAACTGTAAAAGAGAACTATATACTGTACCAAACTGAATATTAAACATCG